>JANSTQ010186861.1:0-17569 GCA_026167885.1 Bergia puertoricense
CCGTTCCTCGATGTTTGTCACGTGACCAACTTCACTGATGAAGACCGATGGTTTCGGTCGAAACGTCTTTTTAAAAATAGGTGATGCGAAATTCCAGAAATCGATTTAAAAAAATTCCTATTACAATTGAACCTGGATGAATGACAACATTCACTCTTACACTGAAATTCCTTACTTAGGAGTTCATCATGGTTCTACTTGGCGTCGGAGTAGAAGATATGATCGAAATCGAGGAAATAACGGACAAGGCTATCGCAGAAAATCTCTTTAGACGACTGAAGTCCGAAATTATTTACGTGAGTTTTGGGGGGAGGTGTAGTGAAACCTCTTAAATATCAAAGTTTAGGACCACGTAATTATCTGATATTACTAAAGTTTTTCTTAAGGCGAGAAATTGTCATTATTTTCTTGAAATATGTCAAAATGAACGCAAGATGGGTTTTTTTTTAATGCAGAAAGATGCAAAAGGATTGTTGTGAATAATAAATAGGGGGACAAAAAATATTTGTAAAAACCCCGATAGTTCAGTGCTACTTAAAAAAAATAAGAAAGAATAATTATCCATCGTGTTAGCCCTCTCTTTCAGGTGGAGTGGTGGGAAGGAAGGGGGGGGGGGGTGTAACCATCCCATCCCTTTTTTATTTTTCTTGATGTCTTTTTGTATTTAGGCAAATATTATCTTTTGATTAATTTACCAGTTATAACCTTTGTACACATATCCATGTAGCTATGAAAAAAAAAAACATTTCAAAAACGTTTGCTTTAGAAACATTTGGGATCTGGGGAGATGTAACAAGTAAGTATAGAAATAAATATTTTTTCTATATTTCTATTTTTCTGTTTTGTGCTTTTGTCACATTATTAATTGCTTTGTATTCCTACTATGTTTTAGAAAAAATGTCTGCTGTTCTACTCTGAATCTTTAAGTCAAGTATTTCTTGCTGGATTGAAAACTTTCTATACAAATATCAATTAAGTCCGCAACTGCCTTTGAAAAATAATTTCATTGATATTATTTACATTCTCGGATGAAAGTCTGGTATAAATACTTTTGTACAATGCCTTCATTTTCATAATGATTTCGGCCGATTTAGACTCATGACATGTTCGCTAGAGCGGGCAAATTTTCTTGCTTTTGTACCAAAGGAGACCAAAGATCAAATTTACCAGTAATTGAAGTTGAAGAAATAGCGATTAAATATTAAAAACAAGTGTGTTGTAGGCATGTAAAGTTTCAAACCAATCGATAATAAAATAGCTAAGTTGAGAAGGGGGATTTTATAAAACTCACCTCCATCCTCCTGCCGCGAAGGGAAAAGTGCAATTTTATAAGAAACTTGATGAGGCTTTAGCTTTCATTATCTATTGTTGGGGTAAGCATTGAAGGTTACATTTTTGTCGGCATACGTAAACTAAAGTCCTGCAAAGATAAACATTTTACAATAGAATATGTTTTCTAATCTATTTTGAATTATAATCACATATTAAGATATTTTTGTGGTTGGAAACATTTATCTAATCCTTTCCTTACTTCTGAAAAGGGACCCATGCCTAAAGAGATTCTCCTACTCTTAAAAATATTTATTCCAATATAATGTTTGCAACTCTTGCAGACGTATATAGGTAGAGTCCTGATATCCGTGAACCCATTCAAACCTTTAAGAATCTATGGTGATGACGCCATAAATTTCTATCGCAATGGTCATCAAGGCACCGACCATGCAAAGTCGAGTGACCACGACATTAATGAAGTCATTATCCCTTCAAAGAGAGACCGCCCTTCGCGTTGTTCAACGGCTCAGATTGTTGCCTTGGACTTCGACAAAGATAGTGAAACCGGAGGAGCATTCGAACATTATAAAGTACCGTCGCTTTCTTCTCTATATTATAGATATTTAGTTACTGTGAAATATATAGCCAGGGTGTTTCAGTTATGAAGTTACTGTATGTTGTACTAACATCTCGGGAGAAATCTATTTTAAGAAAAAATATAAAAATGGTGGGAACAGCCATGAAGGTAACTGGATGATAGAAGTTGCTTATTTTCTTTTTTTTATAAAATAGATTTACCAAACTTTGTTTTTACTGCTTTTTGTCCAAATTTTATTATGAAATGTTAAATATTATGCCTTTTTTTTCCAAAATAAAATACGCTTTCAAAATTACAAAATATTACAGTTAAATAAGCGAAATGCGAATCGATTGTATGTTTCACAATTTCAGCTGTTTCAGCTTTTCTTCTCTATATTCGCTTTTTTAAACTAGTGTTTGTTTCAAGCATGATTTCATGCTAATTCTACTTTAGTGTAAAAACACTTCAAATAGCTAATACACAAAGCAACACAGATTGAGTAGTACTGGAAACACCAAGCTTTGCCTCTTGTTCCTTTCAAATTAATGTCATGTTATATCACAGGCTAAAGGCACTCACAGCCTTGTAAAAAAGAATTTTCTTTTGAATATTAATATACTTCTTGCAGTTGTAATTACTCCATAACGCTCTTTCATTTAAGGGCCCAAAGCCACCCCACTTATTTGCACTAACTAACAACATGTACCGGAACATGATGTTGGAGAATGACAGCCAGTGCGTTATTATCAGGTGAGACTCAGGTCCAGAAACATAGTTTTTCAAGATCCTAACTATGAAATACAAGGGCCGTTTTACCGTTGCACTTTAAAAAACAGACAACTCTCCCCTTTCATTTGGCAAACATATATCATAATTGTCAAGGATTGATACTCTTTAGCGCTCTCAGTTAAAGTTAGTTGATAATTCTTTGTTCCAGATATGCAACACTAACCTTTGCTTCATCCACCATTTATAACTGCAATTCGTTTCAACTTTGCCAAATCTAAGCCATCTGAACCACGTTTGCATCGCTCTTTTTGAAGTGATTGACTTGTTAATATTTTTTGCAATTAGAGCTGCACAATCAGCGAAGTGAAGTCAAGTGGACTGTCACTATAGCGAGCGTTTGAATTGTTTTAGTATAAAGTTCCTACCTAGATGATGGATTCTCGCTTGCTAGGGACGGCTGACTGAATTGATCATATGGTACCAGAAAAGATCATATGGTATCACAAAATGGCCGCCATTTTAAATTTCAGTCGTTGGTTCTAAAATAGTTCTTAACACTATCAAAGTTCATTATCTTTGAATATATTTATCAGCTAAAGTTGTACAAGGGCTAAAAAACAACTTCTCTGTTAAATGTAATTTCCAGAACTTGTCTGTTTAATAGTTCATTTCACGGAATTCGTTTCTTCAGTTTAGCAAAACGAGAAAATAACAGCGATTGTTACTAATCTCGCAGCGCGTTCTGTGATGGTGTCTTTTGGGCAGACCTGAAAGCGCGCGCTGATTGGCTTACTTCAAGCACGTTGATAAGTGTCCGATCACCTGGATGGTTTATCGACAAAACAACTTAAAACAACGATAATTCGTTTTAACCAATTTACATCAAATCATAATAGTATGACAACCTTCAAACCATTGTCACTCGCAGATTCGCGCATGCGAAAATACATCGATGTGTATTGTAATATATCAACGAATAAAAAAAAAATAAGAGAACTAATCACATTTAATGAATTGTAATAGAACACGATTAATTTATATTAAAATTATATATACAGCGGGGAGAGCGGTGCTGGTAAAACCGTGTCAGCGAAACACATCATGACGTACATTTCCAAAGTCTCTGGGCAGGGGTCTGACAAGGTTGAGGTAAGTGGAGCATTCGTTATTTAAGAGTATATTTTGAGTAAGCTTCAACAGCAGTGCATTTTTCTTCGCAGACCAAAATAGAGAAACAAACTAAACAGATTTAAAAAAAATAAAAAAATACTGGAAATGTATTTATGTTTCGAAAGATTGACAAGAGTCAAGAGTAGTTTTTAAATCTTCATCTATTATATAACAGAGAAAAACACAAACAAAGCAAAATTCTAGATTGTCGATTTCTTCCTATAGCAAATCAAGCACATTATAATCCAGTCCAATCCTCTCTTGGAAGCGTTTGGCAACGCAAAGACTGTTAGGAACAATAACTCCAGTCGCTTTGTAAGTATCGAGTAATTACTAATAGTAAAATAACGGTTTGAACTGAAACTCTTTGTTTAACTATTATTGCTTTTATAACAACTGTTTTTAACATTGTTAAAAAATATGTTGTAATTCGACAGGGGAAATTTATTGAGATTCAGTTCAATGCTAATGGCCAGCCGGATGGCGGAAAAATTTCTAACTTTCTTCTTGAAAAGGTAGGGTCATTCTTCACTTTAAAGAAATCGTAACTTTTACTTTAAACCAAAATACATTTCGCTATATTGTGTTGTTTTCTATTCAACATTTCAGTCCCGTGTGGTGCAGCAGAACATCCACGAAAGGAACTATCACATATTCTACCAAGTGCTCAAAGGTTGTGACAAGAGTGAGAAAGGCATGTATCCATCCACTGGTTCCGATTCATATCTTAGAACAACGTCTCAATTTAAACCTCAATCTCAATTTAAACCATGCATGGTATATGTAGCTATATGATTGGTTCTGATTCACGTCTCAGTAAAGTTAATGTATCTCATCTTTAAATCATGCATGGTGTATAGTGTTCTTTATGATGTAAAAAGTTGAGCATATGAGACTATATTCTTATTAATTTGTAATATGATATTAGAGAACTTCTGATGTCATCGTTTATGATTAAAGGTTTTCGAATGTCTTCAATTTTAGAGATTTCTATGGATGAAGTCATATTGTTTCTGCTCCAGCCATACAGGTTATTGATGTTTTTGATATGTTTACGTTATTCAAAAATTATTTGCATAATATCTGGCTCAAATTTAATTTTATCCAAATTTTCAAATTGAAGACTCTTTTTGTTCCATTCTTGAAATATTGTATTATTGAGACCAAATGCGAACAGTGACGTTGTTCTAATCTAATCTGTCTAATGGATAAGTGCCTCACCACAGTTTGTGATCTAAAAATCTGTTGTATTCATTTTTAGTCTAACATCTAAAATAGAAATCTAGGGAAGAAGAAACAATAATACCGGTTGCAGACTGAAATATACACTTTTGAGTTAGAATTCCAAATTCTATATGTGAATAACTCCTAATATTGTAATATTTGTGTAGATCTTTATTGAATGATTTTTGTTTACTTCTCGTTGTAACAAACAGAAAGCAGATGAGTTTCTCAGCATCATAGTATGTATTCCTTATCTAGATAAACAAATACCTTTAACATATTTGTGGCAATGTCTCGGACAGTCGGAAATCCGTCCCCCATCTTTGTTTTAGGAGTTCTTCCTCACTAGATAGAGATAACAATACCAAATGTTGTGAATTTTTGCCAAAGTTCGTTTGAAGACGATTTCATTACAGTAAATCAGTTGCAGTGGTGACCGTAATTTTAAACGCCCTTTACTATTTTTACAATTGCAATTATAACGTGAAAGACCAGCTCCACCAAACAATGTGCAACTCAAGACTTCCACAAATATTCGATATTCTCGAAGTTAAAACAAACAATTTTTATATTTATTATCTTTTTTTAACACGTAAACGTAAACGTGGATAATGTTAACGGGGAAGTATTCCTATTTGCAGATGAGTTAGGATTAGATCTAGGCAATCCAGAAGACTTCAATTATTTGAAGAAAACAGGCGTGTTCTCTGTAGAAGGGATGGATGATGTTGAAGAGTATTCTGCTACAAGGGTATGACATAATATCTTCTATTAAAAGTTAATAATCCATATGAAATAGTTCATTTCAACCATATTCAAAATGATCGGCACTTGTGTCCTAGGAACGCCTGACTGAATTGATCATATTTGAATTGTACAGAAGACAACAAATCATTTCTCAAATAAATAAATAAATAAATAAATAATAATAATAATAATAATAATAATAAATACTAACACTGCAACTGATCATCAGTAGGTTTCCTACAATGTGTGTAATTCTAGAAATGGTTTCGGCTCTTTTCGTTTAAAAAGGAAATTCAAGTAGCGGAATTTTTAAAATTGAAAATTCGCGAGATGTTCAGATACATTTAAAGGCTGAAAAAAACTAATCAGATGAATGTGCAAAAAAAAAAAAATAAACAAAATGTATTGCAAACAACGAATCAGTAATCAAGCATCACGTTTAAAAAGAAGGTCACTTTTGTTTGCCTTCTATGTTGAATCATGCACTGGGCAGGTTTTCTTTTTACATTATAATATGTTTCGTAATTATGAAGTATCACAGTTTCAATTATTTTTAGCTAGAAGAGCTTTGTTATTACGTTGCTTACCTAATCATACGTCTACGATATATTTGATCAAACTAAGATTATCTAAAACCGCTTATCCGTCTTGCATATTTTATTTACTAATAATTGTAAAATAATGTAATAATTTGGCAGAACGCCATGACCGTCGTGGGAGTACCAAACAAATATCAGGGAACAATACTAAAGCTGTTAGCTGCCATTTTGCACATTGGTAACGTGAACTTTAAGGACGACGAAAATAACATAGCTATACCTGACAATGAGAAAGGTGTGTACCGTCCTTTCGAAGCCGTTATTAAAGGAAACCCTATCTTTTTCGGGCATTTTTGATCCTCACATTTAAGAGATTGCACTGGTTCGATGCGATCATATTTAAACATATCTGGAACAGTTAAAACGATTTGTTGTGGTAGCTGGAAGAGTATTATCTAGCAAGGAGGGGGAATAACTTTTACTGTGTTTGACTGAAGTAGTTTATAGTGTTTTTTACTACTCATTGTTTCTCTTAGTTAATTTCTGAGCACTCTCGCTGTTGACCAAAACGAGGACGAGAGTAGACCGACAGTTGACAAATATAAACATTTCTTTTTCTTAAATGCGCGAGTCAGAGGGGCATCCCCCTGGGTTAGTTTGTACGATATGTAACCCGGCCTGATGTTCAGGTCGGTTGTGTGATCAGGATAGCAGATTAGATGTCGAAGGCTTACTGTTAAGTTTCTTAAATCCAGCGTCTAAAGTTTAATGTTTTAACTTTTTTTTTTTAAATGTTTTAGTTATCCCCAAAATATTTTCCTCGCATTTCTGTGAATTAATTGACATGTATGCCTTAATGTAGGTTTTAATAGTTTTGTTTCAAGTTATCTTGTCATTATTTAATGTTAAAAGGTTATTTATAGTTCTTAGTTAAATTCTAGCTCACTTCTACACGTTGATTACTCATCCTTGTTATACTTTATTTAAACTCGACGCGCCCACGTTACTCATCCATTCTGATATAGGGCAAGTTATAAAGGCCGATCAAAATAGAAAGATTATAGGGCAACCTCTAAAACGCCCACATGTTTGTTTTCTTTTTTGAGGTTTGGAAAACGCTGCTCGACTGCTCAGTATCGAGAAAGAGTTATTGAAAGACAAACTAACCAGGTGTGTAACAACTGAATTGTTTAAAGAACGGTATCAACTCGCGTTTGAAACTGGAGTAAGAGCTTCGAGATAAATACAGTTTTATAATTTTGTTCTAATTTATATATATATATGTATATATTGATTATCTTGACAATTCATTTTGCAAAAGCAGTTGCTAGTGACTTAATGAATTTGAACTTCATTTTGCAAGTGTCATTATGGAGTCACGGTGGGGAGGCCAGGTAGATATTACAAAGAAGACCCTCAACGCCGACCAGGTAATCACTTATTTTGAACTCTCTTTGTGTAGGTGGCACACTGGTCGAGTGGTTGGCGTGTCGGACGCGTAATCTGAAGGCGGTTCGAACCCCGGCCTGACCACTGTGTTATGTGGCACATTAGCAGCTTGCAAGACCAAAAATAACTATTTGGTTTAAAATCTGGGAACTTATTGGAATGTTGTAATCAACATTCTTTTACAACATGTTAAATATTGTACTGATACATGTCTAACCATACAGTCACCACATTTGTACTTTAAATATTTTATTGATATCGACTGAATCAGAAACACTCGTCTTTTTTATTTGCAATGTCCTTTGTATCTAGTAATGTTTGTGAGTATTATAAAACCTTAGATTGTTTTACTTGTGTAAAGCCAAATGTGAAAATGTTATTTTCAGAACTGTAAAGTTCACATTTTTATTTATTTGAAATACTGCCGGAGTTTACTGAAACTGAACACGATTTCGACAAAACTACAATTATCTTCCAGACCGCGTGCAATCTGTGCTTCACTACGCATGTCGATATCATTTAGTTTCAGTCTCGCATAGTCCTAGGTTCCAGTCTCGCGCACTGTCCCACACTTGCACCTGTCAAACTGTAAAAACACTAGTCAAATGTTTTGAATGACTTTGTACAGGCGCAAGGCGCAAGGGATGCCCTCGCTAAAGCTATCTATGCAGGAATGTTTGACTATCTAGTTGAGGTAAGACAGTATTCCGTAATTAAACCATTTTGGGTCAGGTTTATTCGAAGATATTCTGCCTCAGCTGAAGCTAAAATATATTGTTAGAAATATAAACACGTCCGGAGAAGTGAAGCCAGCATAACCAGTAAGATTCAAAGGGGCTATATATTTTATAACCCAATGAAACAAAAAGCTTTAAGTTTATCATTAACTAAAACGGCTAAAAACGGAAAGCGACGAGAAACTGAATCAGTTTCATGGGATTTACTAAAACAGAACTTGTAGCAAGAGTTTTATTTGGTTGTTCAGGTGACTTTTGTTTTTTATCGTTTGTTCGTTATAAGTAATTTCTCGTTCTTAGCTTATTAAACTAGGTAATAACCTGACATTCGCCGCAAAATATTTAATTACCTTTCCCAATAATTTTCAGTTGCAGCTTAGTAATATCAACATCTTTAATTTCACAGGCGATTAACAATGCAATGCAGAAGGAAAAAGAAGAATTGTCGATCGGTGTACTGGACATATACGGATTTGAGATTTTTGAGGTATAACTGATCAGTTTGTTTTATTTCTAGCTAACTTCCTAAAAGTGAAAGCCAAAGATTGTGTGTATTCCGTATACGCTTTTGTTTATATTGATGCGATTTAACTCTAGCTAATTTAAGCTGACTTCTGGTGTCTCCTAAATTCGTTCATAAACGTAGCGCATGAGAATGTTCAAAACGTTTATACCACAAGCATGGGGAGGCGGCCATCCTCTGCTACCCCTTTTAAAGCGTATATCAGATACGTGTACCCCAAACACAGTATTGAGTAATACTCCACGAGTGATTAAGTCGGCGTTTGTACCGAAATACCTCGTTCTCGGCTGAAGCCTCCACGTAAATTTCGACCTTAAATTAACATTGTGTTAATGCTGACTTTTGGCTTTCTTTCACCGCAGACTAACGGCTTCGAGCAGTTTTCAATCAACTATGTTAATGAAAAACTTCAACAGATTTTTATCGAGCTAACATTGAAAACAGAACAGGTAAGATTACATTTGAGTTTGATGATTCTATATTTTTAATAGACAATTAATCGACTGAATAAAGGAACGTAAGGAAATGTATTTGTAATATGAATATTGCGTTTTTGTGGGCTTATTTTTTACAATGAGCCAAAATAAAAATGTTAGGTTTCGTGTATACGACAAACACGCAAGAAGCACGGCACAATCGGATAATTGAATATACTGGCATTCGTTTGTGTAAACTATTAACAATAATTGACAACTCACTTATACTTCAGCAGTAAATGGGAAACCCGTTTAAGGTATTGAATTAAACGTAGCGATTTTTTCAAACGTAGAAAAGAGTTTGATATCAATGTTGATGTCTCTTTTTTATTGAATTCCAGGATGAGTACGTCAAAGAAGGAATCGCATGGTCCGAAATTAAATATTTTAACAACAAAATAGTCTGTGAAGTGATAGAAAGCAAGGTAACTAAACGCCCTGTTAAGAGGGTACATTTAACAAGTGGAGCACAAACTAGCCGGTGTTTTCTATGATGACGTATCAACCTGGTGCAGTCTGTTGACTATCATACATATTTACATAAATACATAAAATCAAACAACAGACAGTACTATTTTGCCATTTGGGAACTTATTAGTAGGGCTCGGAGAATAAATCTGAGACTGAACTTTTGCATACAAGAGTAAAGGAGTGAGGTATCTGTAATGCAAAATGTTATTTGCAATATCAAAAACTACGAATGCACAGCCAAAGGAAGTGGCAGCAATGGATAGCTGTTTTGCTTTTAATTGAGCTCGTCGGTATCGCATATAGCTGAACTCTGTGGAGGCATCAAGAACATCTCACGCGCGCACATCAAGTTAGACAATTAAACACAACTGAGAAGTTATTTAACAAGTATTTGAATGCATGCCAATTTGTACTAATAAATTCATTTATTTTTAATGTTAGCGTAGCTTTATCAGGTTCAACACACGTTGCCATTTTATACTTGAGATCAAGCACGGTTAAGCTTTGCATAAAATTTGCTACCTGATCTCGGAATTGGTTCGTTCTCTTTAAGATACCACACATTCTTCTGAGACCTTGCTTGTAATGACAGTCCTGAAGAATGTCGGCGGACTATTTCATTCGTCTATACAAAACAATTTTTTAGACTATGCAAATTGCTGTGAACAGATATATGACGTATATTATAAATATATTTTTATTGTAACTGTTTTTACTTCAAGTTATTCTTCGGTTGCAATCAATCCCTGGAGATTCAGGGAACAAAGATGTCTTGGTCATGTTGGTTGATCATACAATAGAAGCTAACGAGGTCTCTTTTGTTAAGTTCAACCAACATGGCCGCTGGTGACGTCATGTGCAACCAAAGAATATACATAGCCACTGTATGTTGCGCAAGCGAAAATGCAAGGTTGCGCATCGTTCTATATCAGCGATTTTAAAACAAAAAGTGGTGAGAGAACCAATCAATTCGAGGTTTCATTAGGGGACCAAAAGTTATTTTGCCTTGTCAACGGAAAATTGATTAAAATTATCAACTTCTGTGCCTATTGACATTAATTGTTTCATGCAATTGAAGATTTAGACCATACTTGAAAGTGCCTCAGAAAAGGTTGGGAAGAACTGACGTTTGCATTTTGAATCAATCTTTCCGTGGCAACGTAAATGCGACGGAAACATGTTAACCATGTTTCCTTTGCGTTAACTTGATGAAAACGCGGTCAAAAGGGAAAAATTTAAACTTGCACATTTCCACCTGACAGAAACGCGACGGAAAGTTTCACTTTCACGTTTCCGTTGTGTTAACGAAAAACGGAAATGTGCCATTTCGCTCTGTGTATACTACTGTTGATATAACTCAGACAAGTCGTTATAAGTGTATGCTGGTAATGGCCATAGTCCAAATGACAAAACTAATTTCATATAAATCTAATTTAATTTTCAGGGTGGGTACCTCGCATGGCACCGCGAGTCCTGTCCGTGCCTTTTCCCACGAGGCCTCTTAGTTTTTTTCATTCTTTGCATGTTGCATTTTTGTGTATTTATATTGCTGTAAATTGCTTTCGTTATATATTCCAGTAAAGCCGACAAAAGAAACAACTAAAAAGAAAATACAAAAAAAAGAAAAATACCTGTGTACTATTGTTTTCGACATTGTTGCCAATACGATATGTTGACTTGCAACATATAATAAACCGCATAAACAAAAATGAAGCGGTGTTTTCCTCTTAATGTTATAACGTTTTCTTAAATGAACGATTTGAAAACTGACAATTTGGGAAACAAGAAATAAATAAATTAATTAATTAATAAATTAATGAATGAATGAATAAATAAATAAACCTGCTAAGATATTTGTAGTTGAAGTTGCTTAGGATAATTGGCGCTTAGACGAAATAAAAAAAAAAATGATGTATCTCTATATTTGTACATCTGGACCAATTAAAAAGTTCTTAATTTAAGCTACATACACATGGAGAAGCCACGTAATTACATTTGTTTTAATACAAATTGTTTCAATTCAACAACTTAGCGTCCGCCAGGAATAATGAGCGTCCTGAACGATGTCTGCTCTACGATGCATGCGGTGTCATCGGGGTCAGAGAGAACTCTCATGGAGGTAAACGTCTAGAAACAAAGTTTCTTAGTTTCGGTTTTTCCTTTTGGAGATAAAGTCAGTGTTTGATTTTTTAAAGGACTGTAGCTTTTATTTTAATGAATTCTAGCATCGTCTTTTCTGAAAGTGTTTTTATTTGCAAAACAGAAACTGAAGGCTGTCGTTGGATCAAATAAAGATTATGGCAGATATTTCCAAGCCCAGGCGAGACATTTTACTGTTACTCATTATGCTGGAAAGGTACTCATCTTCTGTATTATTTCTTCTATGTGATTGCTTTAATGAATCATGTATGAAAGATATATGTATATCTTCTTTTTTTTTATTATCAAACAAAGGACCTCTTAGCTGGATTTCGTTGGAACACGCATGTTTTTGTTTGGATCCGAAAATTCTTTTTTTTTAAATTTTCAGTTGAGTTTTCAGTTGACATCTGGCTATGTCACACAAAAAACGAAACAAAACAAAACACTATTTAATTTAGTTTTTAAGGTTGAGTTACGAGCTCGAGTGATAAGGATCTTATTTTTATCGAGTGATAAAAATAAGATCTTTGAGCTTCCTCTCGCCGCCCGCTTTGAGCCGCTACGCCGGCAAAATACTAAACATTTAAAAAAAAATAAAGGAATGAAATGTGTTTTGGTGACATGGCGTTTTATCACATAGTCTAAAAGCGCTTTACATTTGCATGACTGGCACAAAAGACTGCCGTTTACAGAGTTTGTGCAGCCCAAAACACCGGGATTACCCTTCTCTTTTCGAGAAGAGTGTGGCTTTCTGTCCCCATACATAGCAAGTCGAAAAACTAGACCAACGCCTTAACCCTGTCCAAGGACAGTGTGGCGAAGAAGGTCACCTCGGAAAGGCCGGGCTTGAGCCTGGGACCTTGAGTTGGCAGTCAGAGATCTAACCGACTGACCCAGCCACGCACACACATAGATGTCAGTTGTCTTTTGATGTTCAGTGCGTTTCTCGCTGCTACACAAAGAAGAAAAGCCTTGGTCCGTTAATCACTAAAAATAACCTCATAATGCATAGTTAAACATTAGGAGCCAGGAAGATGAAAGGGTGTTTTATAAAATACACTATCTACTCATGCAAAAACTCTTCTTTTAGGTCAATTATGAAGCCGTGGGTTTCGCGGAGAAAAACAAAGATACGCTATCAAACGACCTAATTTCTTTGATGCAAGCCAGTAACGAGTAAGTGCCGTTCATTTGCATTTTCTAAATAACCCTTAATTCGTCTACAGGTTTAACTATACAATTTTCGTTTAATTGTTTCAAAGCATCACCAACCCCCCTGGTCCGAACAACCTCTTTGTCTTACCAGGTTTAGTTTGCCAGTCTTTTTGTATAACTATTTAAGTTTAGAAGTAATTAAAACATGCCTTGAACATAAAAAAACTTGCGTATTAATTAAATAAGCGTTGGAGTTAGGGTATTTTGACCTTTATTTAAAAAGGCGTCACTCTGAGCTTGAAGTTCCATCATGCAGTGTAGAGAGAATTTGCCATGACTTACGAAAGTTTATATTATTTGTTGTTTTTCGGATCTAGTTTGAGGATTTGTATAAAACCGTTTTGCTGAAACAAATTGCTTACTAAGGCAAAGTGTTTTCTCAGTTCCTTTCTACAGAGTCTCTTCCCGGAGAACATTTACTGCGATTCCAGTGGCAGAAGAGCCAAACAGACAACCGGAAGCACAAAAATTAAGGTAACTGCATAAGTCTCGACTCGGTTACTTCTCAACAGGGATGTTTTAAAACTGAAGTGAATTTTGACAAGCATGTTAGTCAGCAAAGAGACAAACCATTTGATATCCATCCAGAAAATGCATTGTAAAACCGTATAAAAAATTGTAAAACCGTATAAAGTATTGATTGTACTCAAAAGCTCATAAACAAAACAAACAAATAAAAAATTCCTTTCCACCCCACCCTACTCCTCTGGAATCAAACGGTTGTGTCTCAATTGACGGTACCACAAAAGATGACGGCCTGTACAAAGAAAGAACCTGAAGACTTCAAACCTCGCATATACAATATTGTTAGTGCATGGAGAATATTCCCAAAACAATAGTCTTCCATGTGCACCTATTCGTTGAGTTAGGTTCGCAAGGCATTGTGGTTAAATTTAAAGCCACCATCTTTTTCGGTATGGTGGAATAACGTTGTCTCTCAAGTTCAAAACTGGTGAAGGTTTTCGGTCAATAAAGTTTTATGGCTTTGGTATTTCCAAAAAATCATTCAAGAACATGTTCTTTATTGTAGAATCAGTGCAACGCACTTGTAAACAAGATAATGGGCTGTACTCCTCATTACGTTCGTTGTATCAAACCAAGCGAGAGCAAGCAGCCGTTGGACTGGGATAATGAAAGGTGAGGCTCAGATAACAATCGTTTGTTTCTCTGTTAGATATAAATTAACGTGCTTTGTTGGAGTCCTTAGCTGCTAGATGTTTTTAGTTGTTATTCAGTAATCGCGCCGACTTAGTGGGAGGCTCCGCCTAAAACATTTCGCATTTGCTCCTGGATTTATTGAAGCCGAAACCGATTGTAGAATTGCACACATTTTAGGTATCGTAATGATTTTATTTATTTTAGAGACGTTTTACTGTGCATGTCAATGGTTATAACAGTTGTAGTTACAGTGTAAATATTGTTGTATGTTATTCGCTAGTTTATATTATTACTATTATTTTGTTTTTTTGTTTTTATTAGATTACCACTGATGTAAACGTTTTTGTTTTCAAAGTGCCAATAAACTATTATTATTATTATTATTATTATTATTATTACTATCATTATTATTATTATTACTGTGCTCTCCACGATTCAAAAATAAATTAAGAAATGGTTGTGACTTTTGCCACATTTGTTATCCTTTGAATGTGCGCCTTCAAACAAACAAACAAACACACACACAAACAAACAGACAAAAAACATCTGCTTTTAGGAGTGAATCAAAGCTAAATAATGTCAAACATGACCCGGTTTTAATCTTGTAGCTCTTTCTTGGCAGCGGCGCACTGGTTGAGTGATTAGCGCGTTGAACCTGTAACCTAGATCCTAGATCCTAGATCTTTGTTCCACGTTTAGTTTCTTTTCATTTTTACACCGAGAGTTCTTTTTTACTCTTACGTTAATTAATCTGGGCTTTTTTTTTTTTAAATGTATTTTTGCATTTCATCTAATAATGAAAACTGCAGCTATATGTCAAATGGAGTGAAAAGTTTATAGATTATAATCACCAGTGGCTGACTGGCAACTTGTTTGAAACTGAAGCTAAAACATTTTTTAAAAAACCTTCTGGCTCACATGATTGGCAGTCCAAGTTCAGATGGGGTTACTGCTGAAAGATTGTAAGGTCCAGTAATTGTTATAGTATTTTGTTTTTTAGAGCGTTACATCAAGTCGTTTATCTGGGACTGAAGGAGAACATCAGAGTGCGACGGGCAGGTTTTGCTCTTAGGAAAGAGTTTGACAAGGTTGTCCATAGGTACATAAATGTTGTTGTATTCTATTTAACTTTAAGGGGGAATTACAGGTGCCAACTTTCATTTCTTTGTGCCTGATTAGAAATGTTGCTTATGCCACAACCTGTTCTAATATTTAATAGAACATAGTTTTTAGCTGTAGTATATTTTAATTCTGTAAAGATTTTATTACATTTTTATTGATACCTTACTATTTTAACACAAGTTCATAGATAGCTTATAGTTATGGTAAATGAAGAGCCACTCTGTGGATATGTTACCAATAAATCATTATTATTATTATTATTATTATTATTATTATTATTATTATTATTATTATTATTATTATGTACGGTACCTTATATGCCAAAATGGATTTGCATATTTAACGCAAGTCATACACAATCACATTATTCTAGTATGACTTCTTTTCTGCCATTTTAAATTTGTGTGCCAGTTTCTTTTTCTTTGTCTGTATCTGTATTTGCATGCTTCTGTGTCTATGTATTGTGTCTGAATCCTGTGTTCGTGTCCGAGTGTGTGTTCATGTCAGTACCTGTTTGTCTCACTATCTTCACATGCATGTGTATGTGTCTATATTGCGTTTGCGTCTACTTCTAAAGACGAATTTTCCTGTGATTTGCTTCTATATCTCCACTTATACGTGTAACTGTTTCTGTTATGTTCTTTGTCTATGTTTGTGTACTTGTTAATGTTGTGTTGTTATCCATCTCATAGTTTCCTTCATCTGTTGTTTTGTTTTTCTTCAATGTCAGATGTTTTCGATGTAATTAGTTTACTTAATAAGCTAATTAACTGTCTTCGTTAGGTACGGCATCATTGCACCAGAAATTAACAAGAAGGGTTGGCAAGGAAACCTTGCAGATGGCTGCCGCCTCGTGCTTAATGCAATACAAGCTGATCCGTCAAAATGGCAAATTGGAAAGACGAAACTGTTTCTCAAGGAGCCAAGCACTGTAAGTATTTCAGAAAATATAAACTTATTTGTATCCAGCGCTTCAGATCTTTGATGTCAAAACTATATAATCCACTCCATTCGGCCGTGCAACGCAGAACAAATGCAAGATCTTGACATCAAATTTATTACATAGCAACATTACATATTTTGCTGTGTTATGATTGCACATTTTATCATGTAAGTACAACGTTAGTGTATATGTGCCGTACAAAGACCTCAGTGTATTATTTCATAAACTAAATCCATTAATCTCCCAATAGTTCCAACAATTAGCTTACATTTTGCTTTAGCTGAAGATGTTGGAAGAAGAAAGAAACAGAGCCCTCTCGCAATATGTAATTGTTATTCAGAAGTTATACAGGGGTTATCTTGGAAGAAAGTGGTTTAAGGAGATGAAACGCAAGATTCAAGGTTAGTACTACCAATGGTTATTCAAGTATAAATAACAAATAAAGTAAAATACAGCGCAGTGTCGCATTGGTCTACAAGTGGCACTACTCAGTGCCCCCCCCCCCCCCCTCCTTTTTTTTCTGTTTCCGTTGCAACTACATTCATACTGTAGCGGATGTACTGCATGCGAACACTGGTACGAATTTGCTTATAGTTTATCGCTTATGATTTTATTACTATTCTTGTGCGTTTACTCTGTGCTAATAACATACAGTGACATTTGTTGGAACAACCCGATGGTGCTTTTCAGACCAATTTATATTAAATAGTTTCAAGTTGATTAAAAAGTTGTTTTTAAAAAGTCATAAAAAATGGGCAATTGAACGAAGCTAAAACGTGTAGCGAATGAATATGGAGAGACAAACATTGTTATCCCAGGTTTTTAGTATGGTGAATTGGTGTATGAACAACCCTTTTATTTTGCAGCAGGAATTCAGCAATATGCCCGATAGAACTAACACAGCAATCCAGTTATTGACGTAATATCTTCCAAGCAGGAATATAGCTAAATGCAGATCTTGGTGCCGTAATAGTAGTAGTAGTAGTAGTAGTAGTAGCAGCAGCAGCAGCAGCAGCAGCAGCAGTAGTAGTAGTTTTTATTAACTCTTTCTATTGATGTGCAACTCCTAACC
>JANSTQ010186972.1:0-18908 GCA_026167885.1 Bergia puertoricense
GACAATTGATTTCTTGCAGCGGCTGTGGCTTTAACTTACAATAAAAAGGTGTTCGATCCAAGCACAAAAGAACGCTTTTAAAAAAAGGTGTGATGTAGTTCGATTTTGAGTGCAATACTCAAAACAAAACCGCGTGAGTTGTTTTTAATAGACATTTACATATAACAATTTTCACTTCAATATAAAACACAGTCGAACATATTCAAACACTTAGGTTTACCAAAGGACTTTGCTGCAACGCTAAATACTCCAACTCGAACAAAAACAACTCGAAGAGATAGAAATACTTTTAATACGTTACACAGTGTTGGATTTCCGAATGCTAGCCATAACAGCACCAACTAGAGAGCAAAACTAAAACAAACACAAATATTATCAATAACCATTTTACTATAAATTAACATTTTACAGAGTAGCCTTGATAGTAGGTTCAGTACAAAAACAGTTTTCCTCATAAAGACAGTTTTTAAAGAGATTTGTTAAGGGGGGAGGGCGAGATCCCTAAAGGGGGGCGAGCAGGGAGGGCGAGATCACTAGGGATTTCGCCCCGGGGGAGGGGGGCGAGATCATGAGGGGGCCAAATTCCTGAGACACCGGGTACAAGCCCCGGCCTGGTCGAGGGTTGAACTTTGGGCAGCCTTCTTTCGTCACACCGTCCGCGGACAGTGACGTTAAGCCGTTGGTCTAGTCTGCTAAAACTTGGGGCACTTAAAAGAACCCACACACTTCTCGAAAAGAGTAGGGTAATCCCGGTGTTGTGGTGAGGGCCACATGGGAGAGTATGCCCTATGGATGTGAATGTGTTACCCTCAATAAATAAAGTGTCTTTAGTTTACTTTATTTTACATGCACTTCAACATCGTGATTTGCTATATTCATCTCAAGATACACAAGCTGTTAACATTTTCGGGCCAGACCTGTTTATCAATATGTATTTTCTCCTTACAATATCCATACAAACTAAGTTGTTTAGTTGTGAGAATAAAGAAACTGAGCACGCACAGAAAACCATCTAATATGAAAAGCAAAATTCTCCTAAGCTATTTTTAAGCAAAGCCTAGATACAGTTGAGGAGAATTTAGCAACATATGAGTTGTCTTTGGGGCTAAAAGGGTTAATCTATTGTGGCAGATTGAGCAGCCGAAAACAAACTTCAACACGAGGAAAAAACCTCGAGGGTCGGACATAGCATAAAAACGGTTATAGCTTGATGCTTGCAAGGAGTCTAACACTTTTGATGTTTGTTATCTTTATTTCATTCAGAGACACAAGTAAACGACCCTCTGCCACCGAACTTCTCGCTGATCCTTTCCCAAGCCTCGACCCACCTGAAGATTAGATAGCCAGCGGACGACTGTACAAATACAAGAGCTTATAGATGCGTCTTTTTGTTTTTCCTTCGGTTTTCTTTATAAACCCTTGACAGAATGTGAAAGGTTGTCAGTGGGTCTAACGTCAGACATCAAGTCTCGCTTTGGAAGACCAAAAATGAAAAGAATAGCTATTCCTGTAAACAGTAGGTTGAGAAGGATTTCGAGTAAATAAGGCTCGGGGTTGATTTTGAGCAACTGACGTAATACTGGCGTCCAGTTAGCTTTTTTCATTTGAGAGATTAAGCTTCGTGCTTACGATAACCGGCAGAAGTAACCACGTGACCACGGTTTCCCCTCATTTGCCGTTTATCGTATACCATTTCTGAGTGAAGGTTAGTAGTACCGTGTTGGCCATACTGAAAATTATTTTGCACTAGTCTCGCGTATTTATTTATTTTGAGTAAATGTAAAGGGAATTCTGACCTTTGCCGTTTGCCGTAAACGTGAGTCTTAATCTCTTCAGTGGTGACGCCTGAGGAGAACACGGCTGTCCTTGGGAGGGAGGAGAGGGTGGGGCAGGAAATTTTATAAGAGAACGGGAGAAACTTTGTTTACACTTTCTTGTGCAGGGCGTGTAGCTCATATGATGTCTTGCACTGATATGATCAGTGACTTTGAAATACAATGGCGGTTTGAAAATGGGCTCTAAACACGAGGTTACTACTAAGCCTTAGATTTTATCGATATCCGTCTTTACCACAGGGGACGCGTCATAGGGTCGTATTCCAGAATAGGATTATATGGATTAATAACTTTGATTCGTTCAGCAGCAGTTCGCTTCTTTTGAAATATGCAGAAGAAACTGTTCGTTTTTAGCTCGCTGTTATGCTTATTTCGGGACAATCGTTTCACTGCTACCTGTTTCGTGAGGATATTTAGAAACTTTGTCCAATGTGTTAGAAAGTCAATCAAACGCACCCTTATAACAAACAATTTATTCTGCCCTTAAAATATATTTGTTTCAATCAGCAGATCGTCTCGTCGGGGTTGCTGAGTCTTGTTCATGCTCTAAATTTTCTAGTTTATCAATTTTAATCAACAAATTAGAGTGAATGCTAGGTTTTGAATTTTCTGTAACGAGGTTGTGATTACATCATGGGTAATCAAGGCGAAGAGTGAACAACCTGAGTGTTTTTCATTTATTTTCCCCGAACTATTCGATTTCAAGCTCTGAACTTTTGTAGAATGAGCATAAAGAACATGCTTTGAGCTTAGAGTGACCAACGGTGCAAAAGATTAGAAATTATTGCTGTGCTTATTGAATATATAAGGCTCGTCCCGAATTCTTAAGAATCAAAGCGAGGTATTTCTCAAAACTCTTGCATTTGCTATTCATTATAAAGATATAGCTTGCTAGGACAATAAAGATAAAGAAACTATAGACTGATTAAAGATAATAACTGGCATATTTTTAGATGACACACTACATGATTTATCCAATCTGTGTCCTAAATTATTTCGGTTAAACATTCGCATTCCCGTTCGTACACAACAGCCTTACTAGTAAGTTCAGTCACTGTTCTCGTCTAATTTGCGCTCAGTGCATCATTTCGCTGTTGTATAGAAAATTTTGCTTGATCCATTCCCTTGCTGGAGCTCAAAGTCATAACTTGGTCAAATTTGGGTTTCAACAAAAACATCACTTAGGCCCTACGAGAGAATGGATGTAGTACAATTTTATTTTAGTGAAATGTTGTATAACGCCAGTTGCCGGCAGGTACCTATAATTTGCACTTACCGCAAAGTCTAGAATTTGAAATTGAAACCCGGTTCGGGAGAAATCGCCAGAAAGCATCAATGTGCTCCTACTCTTCGTTTTTTTCTTGTCCTGGTTACCCACGATACAGTCACAACCGCGAAGAGGTTTATTATAGAAAAAATGTAGATGTAACAGATTCGTTGTGTCAGATGCATTGAAATTAACAGCGATTCGGCACAAGTGTATGATGAGAGTTTGTCGGAAGAATAAAGAGATTTCACTGATAAACCATACAACAGTCTGACAGGCGATGTCTAGTAGACTGGATTAGAGAACAACAAACTTTATTACTCTATCGTCCACTTCATGGGTTAGGTGAAACCCTGTCAGGACACGGACATAGACAGTGTTGATGTATTAAAATTACACTGTACACAAGAACTAAACTTATTTTGTTGTTTGTTTTTTATATATTTCTTTAAATGAATCGAGTCATTTTTTATTCAGTACAATTTCAGCTAGTTGATTCTCACTCCTAGTGCCACACCGCTACTTGCTATCCTCTCGTCCCAGCGGCCGGCAAATAACCACAATCTGAGATGCTCAAGTCGCTTACTTTTAAATTGTGGCCAAAACACACTTTTTTTATAAGAACAAGATATTTTGGCCGAGGCTCATTGTTGTTAAATTTTTGGGCATGTCAGCCTCAAATTGTTCTTCAGTTCGTATTTTTATAATGTACAATGTTGTACCAAACATTCCTCTTTAACTTAAGTGTTAGTTAGGAAATTCCAACCTGTTTGGGCGTTGGGAAAAGCGCGTTCCTTGATTAGCGGAGAGATTTAATACAGTTTTAAGGCACACGTGCATGTTCATTAAATTCAATTCAGTTGTCATAACTTGAAATCAGCACTCGAACTTTCACAGTCACACCAAGATATGCAATCACTTACATAAAACCAAATTTTAAAAAAATATATTGTGGTTTGGGTAACACAAGAAAAAATCAGAAAATATTGTTTTGTTTTGTTTTGTTTTGTCTTATTTATTTGGGTTTTTTTTTTTTTAAAACTGTCTTGAAATACAAGCTCCATTGTAGGAGAAACCAAGACGACTCCAAAATGAGACCTAAAGCTCAATATCTGGTAAAAAAAAATAGTTCTAGAGATGGCGTGAAAAACCGCAATCTGTTATGTGACCTTTGGCCTAGCTTCCAAGCTCATAGAAGCTCGATTGCTTGATCCCGTCCCAGGAGATGATTACCCGTTTTGATCGTCTGGGAAGGAATCCGATCGGAAGTTTAAGGTGATTAATTTTGGCGGTTTAGCGTTCTTCAAGGGTCCCGCTGTTGATTCTCGGCATATTTTTCGAGTAGTATTTTTAAATTGTTTTATTATCTGTTGGCAACAAATGTTATTTTGTTTTTGAAATTTGTTCAAATAGAAACCAGACAACACAGTCACTTCTCATTTCTTGACTGAGTTGTAAGATACAATAAATTTAAATTTCGAAACCCGCACGTCTTCGAGAATTAGTGTTGAATATATTTTAAAAATAGAGAGCACAAAAGAAGCTTCTTGGAAGGTATTCGAGGGTCTTGGATTGTAGAATATGTTGCATGACGAGGAAGCGATTATAGTCAGTCAGGAAGTTAAGATTTTTTTTAAAAAAATCCCACAAGATCATTGAAAGATATCTGAATTTTTGAAATTGATTTCTGGCAGGAACAATTGAGCGATTTAGACCATAAACACTAGGAGTAACAGATTCAGACAAAACTGGGTTGTTTCCCAAAGATTTTAGGTATTTGTTTTTTCTGTCATAATGTATAAAATTAAAACTTGGAGTTATAAATATTCGAGTTTTTGAAATATTGTAATAAAGTTTTTATAAGTAACCGTAAAAATGTTGTGCAAACTTGCCAACCGTCTCGAGTTAGCCGGGACAGTCCCGTTTTTTGAATTTCAAAATCTCTAAAATCGGGAAGTCACGATTTTCTGAACTGATTACAGTTAGTAAATAAATGAAAAAAAAAAACATTTTAAAGTCAATAAATCAGTACTTTCCCAAATCTTCTCGCCGCAAATGGAAAGTGTATGTCCTCTTTTCTAAAACCAAACTACGTGTTGCACGCATGGCTCGCCATCGCTCTACTGCGTGCGCGAATCTGCCTCTCCCCCAAGCTTTCAGCATCCATTGAAAAAAATTAGGAAGTTGAAAATTTCTAGTAAAATTCCTTGGGTGGCAAGGATGGGGAGGGGGGTGGCAAGCCTCACATAGAAACGTGCGCACACAATTTTTACTCGCAATGACAGTGTCCATATTTCTGATTTTGAAATAGTGGCAAAAAAATGTTGTGGCATGAAAAAATCGAATTCATCAAATATGGGATGATGAACTGGCATGACAATATTGTTTATATGCCGTTCGTTGAATCAAACCTTATGAAGTTTCAAAGCCAGATTAAATAACTACATTCAATATAAAATAATTTTGTTTTGTCAGACTTGGCATATTTGGGATAAAAGGCTTTGACTATCAGTCACTAGATATTAAAGGTGCTAGTTCGTTTCAGAGGCTCTGTGTTCTAAGTCAGTTTAATACAAATTCATCGTCAAATTGTTCTTATTTTGTTCGTAAAATAACTATTGTTGTCAAAAAAATGGAGTTTAAAGATCTGAAACTGGGCGTGAAGCCCTGGGGCCGGGTAAAGGACTCTCATATGAAAGGGCGGGGGACGCTCGTCGCAGAATTTTAATTGAACCCCAAAAAGGTACTAATCTGGGTGAGTTACCCTTGAAATGTACCTATCAGAAACATAGCCTGTTTAAATGATTTTGAATTGAAGCTGCACATAGTTCCAATGTTTATGTGATATGCCAATCGATTGACTGTGGCACCCCTAAAACACACCGTTTTTTATGCGAATGTAAATATTTTGCTTTAAACACCCTAAGCGGTATCAAAACCGGGAACTTTAACTCCTAAAAGGTACAACAAGAATCCTTGCTCCTGTCAGAATGGTAGTTCCCCCATGAGATGGTTCTGTACAGTGTGCCTCGAATTTCGGCAAATTTGTTCCTCGGCGTTCTTTTTAAGTTCAGTTCGTATTTAAGAAAACTGTGTATTTGCTTAGCACTGGGACCAACTTTAAAGACTTTCTTTGAAATTAACAGGTTTAAGGTCTGTTCACACTGGAGACGCAATCGAAGATGCAGATGCAGACGGAGACACAAGCGCAAGGACTTTAATATTAGAGACGAATGTGAAGCAATCAACCCAAGCAACGAGGTTTCACATACGTGGTTATTTCTGTTTTAAAAACTGGCTTGCGTCTGCGTCTGCGCTTTCTTCAGCTCTATTCACTCTAGAAAAATCGTGAAGCAAGCGCAGACAAAAGTGCAAGGCGTGTGAAAGAAAAAGGAAAATTTCCTTTTTCTTGCCTCTGCGTCACTTCCGTTCACACTTTTTTTTTTTTTTATGCTCTTGCGTCTCCGTCTGCGTTTGCCTTTGTGTCTGCGCTTGCGTTTGCGTTTGCGTTTGCGTCTGCGTCTGCGTTTGCGTCTCTTGTGTGAACAGGCCTTAAACCTACTTGTCAATTAATCTTCTAATAATTGAATAATGAGCTTTATTGATACTGTGCGTGAAAACAGGCAAGCTTGCTGCCCACTGGCTCACATTCAATCAAACCCTCAAGTATATTATAAATCTTACAAAAAATAATAATAGAAAACTTTGTATCTAGTGCGTGCACCCACCGATTGTTTCTGGCTCTTGAAATGCTACTACAAAGTCGATAAAAGCGGTTGTTGTGAGCGTGATCCTTGCAGATAAGCGACACGTGAACTGTACATTACACTTGAGTTCCAAGTACCGCTGAAAAGCACTTGAGAAGTACTTACGGGCTCAAGTGTAGCCTCTTCTATTCAGTTCTAACCAGAGCACGCAAGCCATGTGGAAACTAGCAAAAAGCTCAATATGATTGATTTGAAGTTTGGGGACTTCTGGCAAATGAATTTCATAGGATTTTGTCGCGTTTGAATGAGATGAATGGTCGATTCGAAAAATTCCTTCCACGCTAGAACTATGCACTTTCAAATGTTCTCGCAATCGCTGCAACACCTGTCCGTTTATTAAATCTAAAACACACATTACAGGACCCAAAGGTTAATATCAGATTAACAACCATTTTCACTGCACAGGTTCCAACATAATTCAGTTATTGCATCACCTTTACTCTTTGCAAGAAGTTTTATATTGGAGAATCTGGCTGCAAGTTAGAGACCGCTCTCGCGAACAGCTACTGTTAATGTGAAACACAAAGACACATCCAAACCAGTGGCTAGGCCTTTATAATTTAATCTTCCAGGTCATTTATTTGAACACATTGAAATTTGCGAAATTAACTTGCACACCGGATGTAATGAGTCTCGCAAAAGAAAAGAACAAAAGTTCATCTTTAAAATCGGGACCATAGCTCCCCATGCGATCAATGAAAGATTTTCATTCACATAGTTTCTAACAGTTTTTTGGCGAATTAGATGCTCCGAATTTCAACCAATGGCACGACTGAACTTTTTTCAATAACTTTTCAGTCTGCTCTGACGAAAAGTTAACGCTCTAAACGTCAGCTTTATAACCAACCCTAAGGCGAAAAGCATAACATTTCAGTCAAAACATATTCGGTTTACTTGCCCACACAGATAAAAACAGTTGTTTTTCCGGTGTTGGATTAACAGAGCCCAGTCTCTCGAGACCCTCTAGAATTATCACTGAATAATGTGATTTTAGAGAACCGATATACTGTTGATATTACGTTAGCACGAGTTATGTGCGGTTAGGATGATGTAGTCATCAACTGGTTTAAATTCGACACTCACTTCAAGATGAAGGTTTTTCAATGTACAAAAGGCAAAAACAACTTTTAACCAAAGAATACACGTGATTTGTTGTAGTTCAATATATAATTCTTCATACAGTTTCACAACTCCTAATATTCCAGTTCGTGATTTTATACGGCAACAAATGAAAAACAATTGCTTAGCAGATATTTTCTCCATCACTTACAGTCTGTTTTTAGACACTGATATGGATTCAGTGGCAAGTGGTTGTGTCCTTTTCAGTACATTTAACAATGCTAAATTTTCATCTGCGTCATCTTTATCTTTTACCATGAATTTTTACGGCGTTATACTTTTTACTGATATTATTTTCTATCTGTAATAGTATATTTGTAAATTTAGTTGGCCTTAATAGTTAGAATTTTCAGTACCCCTTGGCTGCTTTACATTAATAGCGTTCATAGCGCTACTGTTATTATTATTATTACTGTTATCAGTATATTTTGCATTGTCTCTTGGCCTGATTCCGACAATGTCGTCAATTTTTTAACATACGTTTCTCCATTTTGAACCATATATGCGTCCAACGGAAGTCGTTCCCTGCGTAAGCTGATATCGCGAGCTCATGCAGAGTTACACGTAGACATGTACGTTTAAAAGATTTAGTATGTGAAAACGTAGCTTCTGCGAAATTATATAATTTGGTTTGAATTACATAAATAAAAGATTTCCCCGTCTCTGCTTTAGGAAATCGTCTTAAAAGGCCCTAGAACTACTTTCAAGAAAGTATAACAACAACCGATAACAGAAATGTTTGCATTTCAACCGAAAAAGGTGGTGGCTGCGAACGAATAGCTTTGAATAAATTAACAGATACATCTACTCAAAATTTATCCGTGTTTTCCCCGAAATATGAAGTTTTATTAACTGGAATAACTAACTTAAGCCCGTATATGTGATGACGTCATAAATGCAATCTCTGAGATTGTAAATATCTCTCGACCCCATCTGAAAGCTTCAGATCTCATAAACAAAATATATATCCTCTGCCAGACTATTTAAAAAAGGTCGCAAAGGTATTTAGCTGTCAAAAACATTCTGCAGACAAAATCTTCTTTTCGAAATAGTTATCATTAATTTTGTTTTGGCTTCAAAGTTCCCAAAAAATATCTAGTGCGATAATACTGCAACTGTATTGCGAAAGAAGAGCAATCTATCACGGTACCACAATAAACAAGTTTACAAGCTTATTTGTACAGTCTGGGTCTCGGCTGTGGATAGAAAGAGAGGTTGTTTTGTCGATAGTACATAACTGTTCAGACACTCACAGACCTTACAGCTATCACGGCTTCACCGTGAGAACCACTGCGGCAATCTTTCTTGTGCGCGGTTTAAGCTTAAGTCTCGAAACATCTAATCAGACTCAGTGCAAGTTCAAACCGGCATACACGACTTTCTGTACTCGTTCGTTACTTCTGACGGTTTTAAATCAATATTCGTTGCTAGCCATGTCCGGCCATCTTCAGAGCTCGACTATCGGTAATCTGGATCTCAGGAATATTGTCCGCGATGAAGTTTGTTCATTTAGAGCTCTTTATGTCAACCTCCAGGTATAAGAAGCCAATCTCAAGGTTTTTTCCGGTTTGTTTTTCAAACCTCCAGGTTTGAAGGTTTATGAAGTTACAGCTTTAACACATACCGCGTTAAGGCCACCCGCACACAAACGCTTCATTTGGGAATTCAAGCGAGTGAGCAGTGCTTGGAAAGGAAGTGTAACATAACCCAGTAGAGCTGAGGTATGAGAGACGAAATAACGTGGAAAAGAAGAAAAACTCTGCTTACAACTAACTCAATAACTGATCCCATGTTTGTTATGGTGTATTGATGTGTATATTGTCTCTGAGCAATTTCTCTTTCTGTTCCTTTGTCAGTCAAGATTTAACTTATCTGCATGTTACAGTCTCACCTTTACTAATTTAACAGATCTTTCGTTTATAGGATTTCTTCCCCTGAAAATAAAACCAAGAGTGTTTCCGATCCGCTAGCCAAAGTGCGTGAATATGTGTTTTTTCCTTGGGCAAAAATGACTTTATGGCTTCTGTATAAAGGAGACCCATCTTCTTCTACTGGGGGCTAAACTGCGATGGATTTGTGTCCTGTCGAGGAGGAGTCTCAAACTCTTAATACTGTCGGAAACCGAAGATGAGCGCAAAGCACCAGTTTCATCAGCCACTTGACTCAAGAAAAGATTTAGTTTTTCAGCATTCAAGGCTGTATGCCTTGTAAAACATTTTCTATTTATTAAAAACAAATCGAACTTTACCGGCATCAAAGAAAGTTTGATTTTCGTTAGCCGGTAGCAAGCACTTCATTACTATAGTTCTAAGAAACAGGCGGTGAGCACTTGAATGATATTTTAAATATCAACCAACTTTTCTCAAACGCAAAACTTTAGTGTATAAGTCACCACCCACGAACGTTATCCTACCCAAAAAATTTGGGCAGGAAATTATCTTCACCAAATGTAAATCCACTGGCTTATTTTCGGACTGTGACGGCATTTTCGATGTGAAAAATCCATTAACAACACGTTTGTTTTTCTAAAGAAAACTGAGTTTTGTAAGCTCGCAAGACTTTAAAACCTTCCTTGTGGCTCCGAATGATTTATGCTGACGCCCTCCTCTCGTACCACTTTTCGCTGAAACCAAGGAACAATGATTCCGGAAACCTAAATTATATCTCTTAGATATCAACGCTACGAAACAGCTGAAATTTTATTTCAAACAATACAACTTGATGTGCGACTGACTCCAGAATAAGATCAAAGAGGATCAGCAATTAGCCATTTTTTTGAAAGTTCAGCTAGACCGACAGTACATGTCCCCCACTGATACAGCTTATAAATATTGTATTGTCCGACAACCGTGTCAGTTTACTCTTCTAGTATCCGAGTACTTGTTTTAAAATCAATACCGCCTAATACGCGAACTTCATCGAAGCTCGATTTTGTAGTTGCTTCCCGGCCATTTCTTCGGAAATCAAACAGCCTGCTTCATTATATTTTTATCAGTTTGCTTTGATGAAGATCATTGTAATAATGATAATGATGGTGGTGATGGTGACGGTGATAGTGATGATGATGATAAATCATCTTATCTTATTATTGTTATCATTATTATTATCATTATTATTATTATTATTATTATTATTTTATTATTATTTTTATTATTTTTATGTTGTTGTTGTTGTTATGTTTTCACTCAAAACTCTTAAATCAGTACAGCCAACATAAACATGCAGATACAGTCAACGCTTACGACATGCTTGTGCAGACACTTACACTCACATACATACCAAAAATTGCTATTTGTCACACACACACACAAACAAGTTAAGTCTGGACTATGTCGCATTTCCCGATATATATTTTTCTTTTAAAGTATTTGATTTTTTCGATTCAGGCAAGAAAACCTACTGAAAAGCTCGCGCAAAAAATTATTCATTTTTTCTTTTAATTTTCACCGAAATACGAAATTAAACTTAACTTTTTCACTGAACAAGCTGCACTGCGCGCAACCCAGTGACGTTCCGCTTACGTATCGTATTAACGCAATAACGTTCCGCTTACGTATCGATAACGAACTTCCCGTTAGCTGCGTGAGCGTTTGGGGTAAAAACACCTGTACCTTGACTTGTTCTTATTCTGAATAAGTGAAACAAAATTAATAGTCGCTTGAAACCTTTCATTAGTAGGACTTACTGCATAAAACTTGAATTATAGTTTTTCAACTGTCGAGAGGAGATATTGTGTGTATATTTGTGATGATTAAGGGCACACTCTATAGTCATTACGTGTGATGGTCGCAAACTTTTTCACACTCGCTCATTAGTGTCACCACTGTTGACACATCATAAAATATTGCCTATCAAAGGTGTTTTTGTTTCCTCAAAACGCCCTCCCCTTTGACAGCTCGTGGTAAAAGTACAGAGATACGATCGCGATTGTTACAGCCGCAAAATCTAATTAACTTGCCACAAAATGTGTGTATTTCGACATTAGGGGGAAACTGAAGTTTAAGTGAGTAATTTGAAGACGAAAGCTTAGAATTCATTGACGAAACAGGCTGAGAGATCCTGCCGAACCGTGCAATTATCAATTTTCAAGATATTGTCTCTTCTTTGTAGGTCATGCTTATCTCTATACACACCAAAAGACCCTTTTGTTCGCCTGTCAACACTTAACTAACACACTAACATAATCGGACGAAGGCGTGAAACCAACATAAATGTAATGAAAGATATGCATAGTATGGTGCATTAAGTAAATAATCCCAGAACAAATATTTGCCAAGCCAAAGTCACATTATTTGTATTTGAGTTATCTGTATATAAGCGCCTTAGCGATTTCGTTTTACCCGCTTGGATGTGCGACACGCATTCGAAAGAATTACTTTGAGATATTTTAACATCGACGTGAGAACTAAACAGAAGAAAAGAATTGATGAAGCGCTAATTTCTCAAGGAATAGCAAATTCGTAAGCTAATGGCTTTGGTCTAAAAATTCTATTCACTGATGTGTGAATTACACGAAACAATTCGCTAATGAGCCGTTCCACGGTGTTGATTGGTCAGTTTCACAGATCTGTCAATATTGCTAATCTAATGACAAAGTGACATACAGGCAACAAAACACCTCACTGAAAGCGAACTGAAATCAGTTTTAAATCGACAGCGTAATGGCTGCGGTGGACGTGAATGAGTTCCGTGTGTTTTTACTTATCGTAATATTGCTCCCTGCAGGATGCAACGGACTAAACTGCGAGAAAGTGACAATTCCAATGTGCCGTCATGTTGGATATAACCTCACTTATATGCCCAATATGTTTAACCACGGTTCCCAAGCCGAGGCTGCTTTAGAAGTTCACCAATTTTGGCCTCTCGTAGAGATCCGCTGTTCACCTGACTTGAGGATCTTTCTCTGCTCGATGTATGCTCCAATTTGTGATGAGCAATACAATCAGGAACTGCCGCCATGTCGAGCGCTTTGTGAGCGAGCAAGGAAAGGCTGTGGACCGCTTATGAGGCGATACGGCTTTCGGTGGCCAGAGAGAATGGATTGCTCGAATTTCCCCGTGATGGGTGCCGACCAGAACAAGCTGTGCATGGACAGAAACATAACCGAAGATGAAGAAAACAGTCCCGATGATAACGATCCTAAGACTATTATAAGGCCTAGCAAGCCAACGATCTCTGCCAACTGCTGTACTTGTCGACCGCCATTTGTATCTACGGTTTCTCTCGGACCTGCTGATGGCAAAGTTATCTCGGTCGGCGGAATTTCCCAGTGTGCGATGTCTTGCAATCGAACTTACTTCTCGACTGACCAAGACAGTTTCTCGTCGTTTTGGATAGGACTCTGGGCGATATTGTGCTTCCTTTCCACGTCCATCACTGTTATAACGTTTCTTGTGGACATGCAACGCTTCAAATATCCCGAGAGACCGATAATATTCCTATCTGGCTGCTATTTGATGGTGGCTCTGGGATACATCATTCGTTTCATAGCAGGCTACGAGCAAGTCGCTTGCGATTCCAATGGCTTGATGCGATATGAAACTTCAGGGCCAGCATCGTGTACTATAGTTTTCTTATTGATCTATTTTTTCTCAATGGCTTCATCGCTGTGGTGGGTAATTCTAGCTTTCACATGGTTTCTAGCGGCGGGAATGAAATGGTCCAACGAAGCTATTACAAACTACGCGCAGTATTATCATGCAGTAGCCTGGTTGATTCCTGCTGTCCAGACGATTGCCGTACTAGCTTTGTCAACAGTCGATGGAGACCCTGTGAGCGGGATTTGTTTTGTAGGAAATCAAAACTTGCAGAGCTTGTTAGTCTTCGTCATAGTACCACTAGTTGTGTTCTTAGTATTCGGAACTTCGTTTTTAATCTCTGGTTTTTACTCATTAATTCGTATCCGAAAGATTCTCAGAAAGCATGGTGGCACGAAAACAGACAAACTGGAGAAACTCATGATCCGAATTGGAGTGTTCTCTGTACTGTACACTGTTCCCGCAACTATTTGTGTCGCTTGTTACTTTTACGAGTTTGTAAATAGAGACAAATGGGAGAAATCTGTAACCTGCAGCGAGTGCCACGAGCAAGTTAAGCCCGACCATTCGGTTTTTATTATCAAGTATTTCATGGCGTTAGTCGTTGGAATAACGTCAGGATTTTGGATCTGGTCGGGGAAAACGATAGAATCTTGGCGAAGATTCTGTGAGAGGTTTTCTCATTCTACAACAAAGCAATCAAAGTTTTCAGTGCCGAAGAAATCAAGAGAGGTGAATGTTTGATGAGGAAGGTTGAATGTTTGTTTTAATCACGAGCTACAAAACACGGAGTGGCGTTACTTGTGGGCCACAGGTCATGTTCGCATGAACAGATACAGCAGGGGTTGATCAACAAAAACGTGATCTGGTCCCAGACGCATATTTGCCGCAAAGCCCATGTATTGATGTAAACCTTCCGGTTTTTACTAAATCGATAAAAACAATTGTACTCGCTTTGGATTTGGTCGTAGCAGCACACTTAACTTATTTGCTTTTCATCGTTTGATTCACAAAACAAGAAACAAAAGGAAATTTGCATAAGCCTAATGGCTCGGAGGTTTCGGGTCACATGCGGATTATTGTTAAAAACAGAGCATAAATTCTTACACATTGCAACCAGGTTTTTATTTATTTGCTTATTTTATGTATCTTTTTCGCCGATAACTTTGACTGAATGCAACAAGACTTCGAAGTATGCTCATTTCCTAGCATATCTCAGTCAAATTTGACAAATTAGTGAAGAAAAGGACGAAAGCTGCTCAAGATGTGCAATGCACATTAAAAAGAACTCTTCAATGGCCAATTAGACAGACTAATTACAGGTCCCGTGAGGCATTTTTAACCGCAGACTATTAACGCTAGCGAGTCCAGCTTTTTATTTTATAAAACACGAGATTTTACTTTTGAAGGAAGAAAACAACATTCCATTTGTAAACATTTTATTTTGTTTGTACAAGAGACTTACTAATTTTCTGCAAACTCGAAATATATCAGATCCCAGTTTACAATAAAGTTTGTAATGGATTTTTAAATACCTATTGATCCGTTGATTAGAACAGCATGGACCAGTTTAATAATGGAAAAAACATGCGTCCAGAGTTGTGTTGAAATCACAGTCAATTGATACTGATAGCACTGACTTCTCCATCATTTGTCTTTCAAAAAGTACATAATGAACTGAGAAACAAAACTGGTTTATACCCAAAGGAAGAGACAGCCCCTTAATTAGCGAAATGCAGCCAATAAAAGCATTGATTTCAAAGGTGAAATCGGGTGGATAGCAGCAGCATATACGGATCGCTTCTAAATTCCTTGAAAAGTGGAAGATCGCAGGCTAAAAAATATTTCTGCGGATTGAAAAGCTTTTTTGTTGTGTAATAATGTCAAAAGGGCAAGACTCTATCCTTTGCTTGATCTCCCACAAGGAATAATGTTGCCATTGTTTCTGGCTAATTGTTGTTAGACTCTGAATCTGTTTTTGTATTAACGCTTTGTGAAAAAATCGTTTAATTGTTTTTACGTTGAACTATTGTAGAGTCTATTTCTCACAGTTCCGGAAATCACTGACCTCATAGTGCCTTTTCATATCCTTTACTTCGAACAATGCTAAGAAGCAGCTTATTCATTGAGTTGGTTCAATTTACTGGTCAAGTTGCTAATGAAAGTGATAATGTCATATTTCTGGAAGGCGGTTGTTTTCTTGTCACAACTTAAGCCCCCCAGTTAATGAGCTTTGAGAAAATCTATTTTACTATCGCGCAGCATCAAGTCTGGGGTCACCGCCATGACACCTAGCACAGTCCGTTTTCGAAGTAGTCACTCGAAGTTCGAGGAACATCTATCGATAATTCTGCCCAAACAGCCAACTTTTAATAGCTGGTCATCAACTGATTAAGTGCATTCTGTATTAATGGAACTGGAGTTCTGAGGCGGGAAAGCTAACATTTGCTTTCATTCGTGATACTTTCTTTTCAGACGGCATTTATTTAGTTTTTAGTAATTCCTAATCTTCATTTGTAGTCCAACATATAAAGTACTTATGGTTTCAAAATCATCGACACGGACGCATACCAGCCACGAAGAGCGGCTCGCAGCTGAAGTGCCTTGACGCACAAAAAAATTTTGCTCTTTTCTTTGTTTTATACCTTGACCACAATGGAATTTCAAAAAAAAAGTTTTCTTTTCGATTACAAAAAGTGTTTCCAAAGTTTTGATGGTTCTCTTTTGGCCCTCTTGCTGTTCATTGGTTAAGTTACAACACATCTCGTTGTTATTAATTATAATAACACGAGGCATGTTGCCGAGCCGAGTGTTGTTTGTATACTTTTAGATTTCAAAAAACCCATTGGCAAAGAACACTATGACTTGGTTATTCTCATGACAGTAATCCGTATAAATGTGGAGAACGCGGCAATATGGAAAGCTTGAGTACAGTTTATTACGCAAAAATGTGTTTATCCAACGATATCGTTGGCAAGATATAGATCGAAGACAATTTAAGTAGTCAAATTCTAATAACAAAACCATGGCCCATGCACGGACTGATATTTTCATGAAATATTGACCTGGAAGCGAAGGACGGCAGTTTTTTTATAGTTAAATTTCCGTCTTGAAGGTCGGAGAAAATACTTTTTGTTTCGTCTATTAATAAATGGGCCATCTTGGGAGAGATCATTTTGTTAACTCTGCGTTAATCGGGAAATAATTCGACTAATCGTTCATTCCAACCCCTTTTCTAATTGCTGGCATGCAATGTTTGTGCTGACATGCGAATATATGCAACCCCACTTCCGCTATTAAGCTTTTGAATCCAATTTTAATTACCCCAGGTTTTTTGTTCGAATGCGCCGTGGGTCTTCAGTCATTATCATAATCGGTTATTAAGCAATGCACAGTATTTCATAACAGCGTTGCTAATTGTAAATGACCAACAGATTCGGGAGAGTAATTCTGAAAAAGAAAATTGTTAATGTTATAATCTTTGTTTTGAACAGTTATGGTACAAGTCAAGCTGTTCTGATTTTCGAGTTTCAATCGTGCATTTGAAGATCGTAGTTTATCCGCTGTACCGAATTCGAAGGCAGTTGTTCGATTAAAATTTTGCAATTACTTATTGTTATGATATCACGTACAAAGTCGAAGGAAAATTGAAGCTAGTCTATTTTCATCAATTTTGGTTGAAAACTGTTAGCTATGCCGGTCTCTGTTAGTTTTAACACTGGAATGTTTTGTATTGATAAAACAAAAGGAAAACGCAGCGAAATTATTCTATATGAAATCTATTGACACCATATTGAAAAATTTGTATTCATTTGTATTTTTAGTTAACTATTATGTTTCACTCTACGATGTTTAGATAGAGGAGTGTCAAATTAAAAAAAATCGTGCTTTTTGTTCATTGATTTCTTGACATCTTTTGCCTTTTTATTTTCTGTTTTTAAAACTTTAAAATTTCGATTTTTAAAGCACTTTTTATTATTTCAAAATTGCAAATTTTGTTTCAACAACGCAAATTTAGGAAAAGATTGATTTCTGTAATGCGAATTTGATTTTTGAAATGCGAATTTGGATTCCAACTGAAAACAAACTTTTATATTAAAAAAAACACAGTAGCCAAAAGAGGACACAGTTTCGCATACGGAATGTTTATCCCCGCAAATTTTGACTTTATTTGGACTTGCAAATATACAGTAATAATTACCAAATAGACAAGCAGAAAAAAAAAAAATTACGACTGCCAAAAGGGTCCCATGCGAGTGTCCACCGGAATGTTAAAAAACAAAAATATAAAAAATGATACTAATAGTTACAGGGAAGGCACTATATGTGACAGGTACAGGATCTACATAGGGAGTAAGTACAAGGATAATCAGGGTTAAAAGTGTTACATAAAAGTTGACTGAAGTAAATGTTCCGTACATGTAGATGTGTTTTGAACTCCCTTGAATTCGAGTTGAGTTCTTCCCCAGAAAAGTAAATCGAGTTTCTCCGTAGAAAAGTAACTGCTCCTTAAAAACACTGATTCGAAGATTGTTACAAATGTGGCAGACTTAAAATATTTATTTAACATTTTAAAAGATTCTGGCATGGCGTGGTAAACTCAGTTGTTGATCGCAACAAATTCCTTTACTAGTAATATAATATACTTTATAATCTAAAAACATTTATTACTAGTAAAAGATTCTGGCGTGATTAAGTTAGTAGTTAATCACTCATGAAAAAATATTTTACTAGTTTTTTAAGTAAAAGTCCTTTATTGCTGTTCAATATGAAAGTAGTAACAAATTTAGTTATACAATATATTCTCGATCTCTGGCGGCCATGTTAAGTGATGCGGGTCAATCCGGTTTATGGGCAACTACCCACCCACCCCTCCCTCAGTTAGGGTTAGAGTCAAGGTTGGGGTTAAGTTTAGTTTCAGGTTTAGGGGAGGGGTAGGTGGGTCACACCTTACTGTCAAAAGGATGCACATCTTATGATTTAAACCTCACTATATCAGGAATCGGGGTCGCTTTTTTGTTTGAGTTTGGCTCCTGAGTTCGCGCCCATAATACGAGACATCTATAATCAATCATTGAGGGAAGGGTTCCTGCCGGATGCCTTGAAAAGGTCCATCATATTCCCACTGCCAAAAGTCTATCCTCCGCAAGACATTAAGACAGATCTGAGACCCATAGCATTAACTAGCTGTCTAGCAAAAGTCTTAGAAGATTTCACTCTCAGGAGGCTGCTAAAGCAAGTGGACACTCAGATTGACCCTCGACAATATGCACGGCACGGCCACTCAACCACCCCTCGACAATATGCACGGCACGGCCACTCAACCACCCCTCGACAATATACACGGCACGGCCACTCAACCACCCCTCGACAATATACACGG
>JANSTQ010187083.1:3420-18900 GCA_026167885.1 Bergia puertoricense
AGCAGTGATATCAGTTAATACAGCAGTGATATCAGTTGGTATACCAGTGATATCTTTTGATACAGCAGTGATATCAGTTGATACAGCAGTGATATCAGTTGATACAGTAGTGATACAGATATCAGTTGATACAGCAGTGACATTAGTTGGTATAGCAGTGATATCAGTTAATACAGCAGTGATATCAGTTGGTATACCAGTGATATCTTTTGATACAGCAGTGATATCAGATGATACAGCAGTGATACAGATATCAGTTGATACAGCAGTGATACAGATATCAGTTGGTACAGCAGTGATAGAGATATCAGTTGATACAGCAGTGATATCAGTTGGTACTTTGTACCAGTGATATCAGTTGATACGCAGTGATACAGATATCAGTTGGTACTTTATATCAGTGGTATCAGTTGATACAGCAGTGATACAGATATCAATTGATACAGCAGTGATATCAGTTGGTATAACAGTGATGTCAGTTAATACAGCGATGATATCAGTTATTATAATCCAACGATAATTTTCATAGTGAAAACACACGATGCTATTGGTCCGAATCGAACACGTGTGATGCACGCGGCATATTTAGTGAATAAATCCCCTCCAAACTTTTTGTATCGAGCTATACAGGCCCGGGGCTGAAAAAGTGTCCGAAAAGTTAACATTTGCCCGAGGCAGAGCCGAGGGCGAATGTGAAACTTTGAGGATACTTTTTCAGATGAGGGCCTGTATAGCTGATACAAAAGTAGCGCAGAGAGGGTTTATTTATTTTATGATTCAACAATTTTCTCATTTGGAACTGCAAAGCGTCCGCGATAAACGCAATGAATCAAAAAGGCAAAATTGTTGAGTTCTTTGTGTTTTGTGGATTGAATTATTAACCAGCTTCGTCTTCTTTTCCCTTGTCGCTAGAAGCCGAGTTTTCGGCCATTATACAGCAAAACAATAAAAAAGAAAACAATTTTAATATTGTTTGCCAGCGGTTGCAGATATTGGCCCTGCTGTATCGAAAAATATTGGCCCTGTAAGCATGCATCACGTGATCGATTCTGACCAATAGCATAGCGCATTTTCACAATGAAAATTATTGCTGAATTATAATCTTCTCTCCTTTGGTCTCCTTAGTCACTGAGCAGAACGATAGTGAAAGTTTATACCTTATTCAAGACAATATATATAACCAAATATTGCGTAAAAAAAGCAAAATATGACATTTTTGGTACAAGATATCTTTACTAGTTTTTGTTCTTCACGTTTATCTCAAAACGAAGTAGGCGATGGATTTCATTATCGTATGGCGTGCCCTTTGAAACTGCAAACTTCCTTTTTACAAAATTTGAATATAATTAACTTTAATTTTAAGTTTCTCCATATGAAATCTTTATTTTCATATATAATATCAATGACTGATAAATCTATCTTTCAGATTACGTCAAATGACGTTTCAAAGTGTTGGAAATATATAACTCGTTAATTGTAGATTGAAAATATTTTGTAAATCATGTTGTAGCTTAAGGTTGTACTATTGAAGAAAGGATATGGTAGGGAACAATTCCTTTGAGTTACAAACCTTGATTCAATAAAATAGAAATTTTGTTAGGAAGACCACTCGATTGGAAAACAAGATTTAGCCTACCGCCGACCTACAGTTTGAAGGCGCTTAATTAGATATTAAAACATTTCAAAGTTTATTAAAATCAAAGACAGCTGTCCATACAAATCATACTAAGTTTGTTTGTCAGTCAAACTCTGCCAAACTTGGTAAACTTACTACGTTCTCGTTAAGGGTTCATGACTTAATTAAGTTAATTATATAAACCCGGACTCAGTCCTCTTTCCGGCTAATAAACTGTTTTTCTAACACAAATTTTGTGCTCGTTCCAGTTCTCAAAGGGGCAAACCAATGTCGCCCCTCCACATATTGTCTCATTAATTCAACAAAGACGTGATTTAATTTCCCCTTCGAGGCCCGGCGGGAGCAACAATTTGTTTTAGTAAACTCAAACGGCTTATTATTGTTGATTTATTAGATTTATTCCATTAATTTTGAAGTGCAATTTTTAACCAGAAGACACCCTTTTCAAAGTACAAGTGAATCTATCTATAGTACCTTTTCGCCTGTTTGCCGTCCATGAATGAAAACTCAACTTTAGCTTTGTCTGAGAACTTTATGGCTGCGTAGCGGGTGTCGGGGCGGCCTTTGGACATAAGCTGACGAAGGGCTCTCATTCCTTTATAAAATGGGCCTCTTCTGATCGACCAAGATGAATCGATGAGAAAGACGACGTCATATGGAATGTCAGAAATGGCGTGGCTTATCATAGGGTCCTTCACAACGTTTTCAACGTAACGTGGCAGGAAATACTTTGTAAGTGTCACGGCCGTCACATTTGGTGGGGGAATCTTTTGATAAGCTGTGCATTAAACAAAGGTAAAATGATGGTTAATCAGCTCATAATTGTTTGTTCTCTCTTATAACTATGATCACATACAACAGATGCTTATGTCCGAATTGTTTGATCAAAATGAAACGACTGAATGATTTAGTTTTAGTGCCCAAATTGGAGTAAAAAGCTGAAGCAAATAATATTTATCAGGTACCATAATTGAGCAAGACGTTCTATTGCAAACTTTGACACCGCATGGCAAGCGCAAAAGAGTAGTGTTGCTTTTGTATGTCTTTGCATGGCATAACACAGGCTGATGTAATATGGTGTGGTGTTGTCATGTAAGGTGTGGTTTGGTGTGCTACAGTATAGTGTGGTATGATACAGCATGGTATTGCACGGACTGATGTGTGCTTTAGCTATAGTATAATGTGGTATGACATGCATAACATGATATAACAAAGACTGATGTAATATGGTACAGTATTGTCATTTAAGGTGTGGTTTTGTATCAGCTACAGTGTAATGTGGTATGATACAGCATGGTATTGTTCGGACTGATGTAATATCGTATGTGTTGTCATTTAAGGTGTGGTGTGTTTATGCTACAGTATAATATGTGGTATGAAATATAATGATGTAACAAAGACTGATGTAATATGGTATCGTATTGTCATGTAAGGTGTGGTTTTGTATCAGCTACAGTATGTGGTATGACATAGCATGATTTAACAAAGACTGTTGTAGTATGGTGTAGTATTGTCATGTAAGGTGTGGTTAAGCTGTGGGATACAGTATAATGTAGTATAACATATAGCATGGAATGATATGGTGTGCTGTGTGTTCTCATTTTAGTCTAATTTCTATGTATTTAGTTGTTTGACTGCGTGTTAATGATGTGGCGAAGAGAACGATCAAACTAAATTATGCGAGTTGGCTAAAGCAAAGTTGTCATTATCATGCGATTAATCAGTACGCTAGTGTTGTGGATAACTAATTTCTGCTGATAAACAGGACATTTTGATAAAAGGTATATGTAACAAGTTTCTCAAATATCCTTAACGGATCTCAAACGTCCAAACTTCGTCAGTCTGTGAATACAGTTTGCCAAAGATACTTAATTTACCATTCTCAAACTCATTAATTATTCATGACATTTTGGGCCAATCACCGCACCGCATTTGGTCAAGTGGATGAGTCTTGAAACTGTGTCAAACACTCGTTTGAGTGTTTGAACCAATTTCAAACCCATGGGATAAATATTTCTTAATCAACATATTCATAAGGCACTCTTTCATTCATTCATTAGAGAAGTTATTTCAAAAACTCGTGCATCGTGGGGCGTTCCAAACACCTCGAAACAATAAAAGCACTCGGCCGAAGCGGCCTCGTGCATCCATGTCTCGGCTTTGGAACTTACCCCCCTTCAAACACGATGCACGAGTTTTTTAAATATAACATCAACATCTTTGAAAAGAGTTGGCATTAAAAAGTATTTAATTATAACAAATTTTGGAAACTACAAAATACAGCTGTTATTAAAAAAATACTGAACTTATTCGTTTAACTTATCTTTGTATGTATGTATGTATGTATGCATGCATGTATGTGTGTATGTATGTATGTATGCATGCATGCATCTATGTATGTATGTATGTATGTATGTATGTATGTATGTATGTATGTATTTGCTTGTTTGTTTGCAGTCTATAATTTGATCTTACTTGCTGTTTTGTTTACATGTAACTAAGAATTACCTAACTAAGCAAATGAATATGCGGTACTTTTACTTGAAACTATATTTAGAACACATAGCAATCCAGTTCTGACAAAAATCGATCAGCCATCATTACTAACAAATTTGCCAAGTTTCTGCAAGCCTTTAAAAAATTTTAAAAATTGGTTTTCAGTCTTTTCTGTGTTGATAGGTAAATCAATACTTCTAAACCGTGTGAAATAGCGGTTTGTTTTCGTCTACTTCTTCTAGAACTTTCAAATAAAGTTTGCCCGAAGGCTTTGTCGAATTTAGTGGCGCTGATACCAATTACTTTAAGCCAATTAGTTAGTAACCAGATCGACTGAGGTGAGATACCCCTGTCTTGCAAAATGAATCAATCGGTGAAACGTTTTAAAACTTCGGGAAATCTGAATATAATTTATATAGAACCGCATTTCTCGAAAGACTCGGCATTTTATCTCAAGAAAAGCGTTTTAGCCTCAATATAATAGCATACATTGGTGATGATTCAAAACATATGATAATGAATGACTATAAAATGTTTTTTTCCCTAAAGTTAGGGTTTTTTAGCAAATTTTATTGGGTGCTTGTGTAACTGAAGGGCACCTAAAATTCTCAGTATATGACCGTGCAAATTTTAGTGGGTAATATAACTCGCTCGGAAATCCCTAATTTTGAAGAAGTATTTTTCTTTTTCAGACTGGACTTGAAAACGATAACTAAACGGTAAGAAATTAGTATGTAACTGGAAAGACGCCTCATTCATGACAGCTAATTATAAACCTCAATTGCCACTGAAACATTAACTATGAGTCTGTTTTATCAACTGCGTCCTCAAGAAACTTTGTGAAGCTTGAAACACAAGGAAAACTGTAGATCTTCAATACAAAGTTGAAGCGCAATGATTAATTTCATCCTGTGCATATTTCAAAAGACTAGTTTAAAAAGGATTTTCTGAAACTAAAGCCAGAAAATTGAAGCCAGTGTTTAGTTTCTGCAACAGCATTTCTTCACTTATTATCACTGAATATTGCGTAGTGCTAATTCTCATAATGGAAACGGCATGTGAAGGCATTAGTGCATCGGTGGCTGGCACAGATGATGATGATGATGATAATGATGATGATGATAAATGATGATAATGATAATGATGACGATAATGATGATGATGATAATGATGATGACGGTGATAATAATTATATAATGCCTTAATTTATTCATTAAAACCACTTTAATTAACTGTTCCCTTAGAACACTTTATCAACTTTTTTACCTGCTAAAATAATCCCATCTTCTTGAGGATTTTAACAGAGAACAAAGTACTAGTTCACATTTCTGTTCTTGAAGATTTATGAAAAATACTGGTTACAAATAGCAAGCTATCAAGTACTGGTGTTGTAATTGGTTCCACTAGTTACATTTTGATGGGGTACACGCGAGATCAGACTGGGACAATTTGTGTAAAATTGTCAACCTGGTGTTAGAGGTGGGTCATATCATCTTTGTAATATATTTTACTGAGTGCCATTTATGCTGCAGTATAATTAGTTAGATATATAGAAAGATTCCGTTTAGACTTATGATAAAACACCACAGTCGATTCCTGTCCTGTTAACATGGTTAGCTGATAACGAAAGAATTCCGGAATGTCTGGAAATTCTATAAAATAATATGAAGGAGGGCTTACCAATGTAAAAGGGGTTATTAAGCTCCATATTTTGCCATATGTCACAAGTTGCTCGGTCCACGAAACCTGTTAATGTTAATGACAAGGCAAACACCAGAAACCGAACCATAGTTGTCGTGATATATAAGTGGTAAGCTTGCGCTTATGATTGTTTATCTGCACTGCTGCGGGTCCACTGATCATCATCTGCAATTCACCAAAGAACAGCTGGCCCTTTTATTTGGCGAGTTGATTCTGACTAGATTACAAACATATTCTGTCTATCAATTTGTTAATTAATTGAATGTCAAAATATATTTGCAAGGTGGTATTGTTAATCGGTGCGGGACGGGGCAAATACTTAAGTCGGCGGTGTATGGATAAAGCCAACTTCTTTCCTGACATTGGACTATGCTGACTTTTGGAATGCCGGGACATGAGGATTTGGGGATGATGGGGAAGTGCCTTTGATGGGGAAATGCCCTATAACACAATCCTGGAATAATTAGCGGGTACTCAGCTAGGTGGCATAACGCCAGTCAACACTGATAAAACCCATACACACATGCTCCATATTTGTTCTAGAAGATTTCCACAGATTCCTTGAATGGATATTCACCGATGAACTGATAATTAAGACGCTGAGTGACTTTTGGATTTTTTTTCCCTGTTATATACGACTGTCTCTTATCCATTTTGTAAAATTTCCGTACTCTTTACGTAGACAACAGTCAGGGAGTGTTTCATAAAAATCAAACAACCAAATTAGTTTTTTTAAAATCTAGTAACGGTAATTATCCGTACGAAGCCGACTCCTTCATAAGCTGATGGAGTGGGAGTTTGGTCATTGATAAGCAACATGTAATTAAAATATGAGACAAATGAGCAACCTTGGGTCTGCTTCGTATGTGCAGACTGAAATTGTGAGAAGAATGTGCTAGAAAACCAGCTGTCAGAAAGAAAATAATCTTTTCATGATTTAGCACAGTGTCACAAAGTTCAAGTTACCTTACACGGACAAAAGAAATGATTATCCTTGGAATCTTTTAAAACGAAATGAAAGTGACCCCTTAATGCCATTTCTCCTAAAATTTTATTGCTTGATTCAAAATATCCAAATTCGTATCTACGTTTTCAAGAGAAGCTGAAAATACTTATTTTTCTTTTTTTTCTTTTTTTTTATTCTATCTTTATTAGTCCAACATTCTTGAAGTATGGTGCAGACGTGCAAAAGGCCTTGGAAGGCTATTTTTAAACCTAGGAATAGTTGTTAAACTAACTTTTCTTTTATACGCAGTATCTCGGTTTAAACAAGACTTTAGGAAAACTCGGACGCGTAACCAGGATTTTTCGTGGGGAGGTGCGTGTAAACAGTGAAGGTAAAAACTTCTAGGGGGTCTGGGTACATGCCCCCCCCCCTTCCTCCCCCCAGGTAAAATTTGAAAAAAATAACTTGGGTTGCCTTAGACTGTATTTCGTACATTGTCACATGTGGTAGAAAAAGAGAGCATGGAGTGGTCAAAAGGAAAAAAAAGGCGGTTCATCTCAGCTTTTTTCATCAATTCACATTTTTGAACCAAATTAGTTCTTTTCAGGCGGACCCTGGGCCGACCATTTCGGCCCTTGGGGGATGTGTACGGACCCTTCGCACCCCCACTGCCTTCGCGACTGAAAATATTCAGTAGGAAAGATTTACCTTCCCAGAAAACTGTCTAAACGACCTTTTGCCTGAAAAGCTGAACACCGAACGGGGACATGATTACATGTACATTCTTTCAAGTATTAGAACCGAACGTTTTAAACGCTCTCTTATGAGCAGCTTCTTCTTAACTTTTTATTTTTTATGGTTTTATGCCTGGTGTTGTTTTATTCATTGTAGTTTTAAAATTGATGTTAGCTCTCATGACTGATTGACTGTACATGTATTATTAAACAAAAACTGTTGTTATTATTATTGTTAATATTGTTGTTATTATTGGTATCATTACTATTAATCTTGTTATAATTTTTAAACTACGGAAAAGAAGGCGGTGTCGGTGCGCGCTTTGGGCAAAAGGAGAGATTCGGTTTCAGAACGGGGAGAGATTCATGCTCACAGCCCGGAATTGACCAGGGTGTGCACGAAAGTTGACAGGGCTTGCAAGATAAAGTAAAGCGGTCTGACAATGGTTTGATTGTCTGTGTTATTAGATTCTGGTACGAGGCTTTATTTGGGCTTTTTACACCGACTGGAAGCAGAACCACAAAGTTTTGTGGCAGCATGTGACAGCCAGGCGACGTCGACCTCCCGGGTCACGCAGACTGTTATTCTCGTCACCTAATAGTGCGGGGAGGATAGTAATGGGTAGTCCGGATTTTGCTTGAGTATTACATTAAGACAGACAATGAATGTTTACTGAATTGTATCACTTTTAATTTCAGACAGTAAAAGCTGAATAACTAAAGAAAAAAAATGCATGCATGGTAGTAGTACATAAAGTCCAGGATCTATGAAGTACTTATTTACAAGAAACGGTCAGCGGAGCAAACTACTGCAGACTCAGAATCCAAGATGGCCGAGGTATACACAAGAACAGCCCTACAGATGTTGTGCGAGTAGACTTAGGATTTTACTCTCCTTAACTTTTTCCAGAAAAAGCTGTGGGAGGAAAATATATATGTGATTAATGGCATTCTTCCGAAAATGTACAACTTTTGTCACAAGGTATTACTCCGTAAGGCCGTTGTTTTTGTCGACGGGAGCTGTGCGAGATCGCGCAATTCAAAACAGCGTTGTCGTTGCTGGTAGAAAATCACCTTTGATGACAAAGATCTACAAACCTGTGAGTGAAGGATTTGAACTAAACAGATGTAGACAGTTCAAGGTCTTTGATGAATGCATGCTTTTTCTTGTGCGAACTATGTCTTCAATGTCGAAAGGAAGTAACCCAAACACGCGTGCGCAACCGATGACATCGCATTCGCCGCAAGAAAGCAAACTGAAAGCTGAAAATGGAGCCGACATTCCTCCAGAGGAACACTATGCATATATTCAGAGCATTTTAGACAGACTGCATCACTTGGAAGAGACTTTGCACATTCGAGGCTACTCGGTGGTGAGATGGGGTCTGGGGCTAGTTGTGGCTGTCGGGCTGGCAGTGTACATGTTTCGTGAACCGTTGAAAGAAAATGTGGCTGACGAGATTGCAGATGTGGCTAGCAGATCACTTGGTAAGGAGAGTGGTGCACATAAAGTGGGATTTACTTGTACAATTTGTTATTTGTTGCCTGGATTTGAGCCGATGATTAATTTTACATTTTTAGTAAAAATGAAATGGCTGTGCTATGTTTACAAAGTGGATGAGTGCTAAATGTCTAATTACAAAAATTGGCCTAATTTACAAAAAGATGTCGCAGTGCAACAGATTTTTTCAAATTCAGTCAATTTTCAGGCCGCTTTCATTCATTTTCTTAATAAGACTCAATCTGACAAATTGTAGCATAATTTGCACCCTCTCAGTGAAACCTTGGTGGGCTTTCAGATTGCAGGATTAAATTCAAACTATTTTCCAGAGGTTTGTGTAAACATTTGGATTTGGAATTTACAATTCCTTCTGTCTTGCTTACAAGATTGGCTGTTACTAAGGTTCCCTTGCTGATGTGTTTTCACTTGAAAACATGTACACTTCATCAAGTGAAATTTGCCTCTGTACTGTCTACACTAGAACAATAATTACATTAATAATAATAATAATATGTAATGGTAATAGGACTGAGTGGAGGCACGAGAATAATTAATCTTGTCCCCAGATTCCTCTGAGAAGAGAAGAGAGGGATCTGGCAAAACTTGATTTCATGATGCTTGTGATCGGCTAATGAAAATTAGAATTTTACTTCTGGAAGGTTGCATGGTGCGAAATGCCAGCTCGTTTGAGTTTCAAAGCAAAGCAATGCGGGTGGTACAAAATGGTTTCAAGCAGTGAAAATTGTTGCCAGCTTTGTGCTGTGGAAGGAAACAACGAGTTTTTGTATTCTCTGACAGCAGAAAATCTGTGAACCTTTCTTTTCTCCCTTTTCAGAAAATGACGGTCTTCCAGGCTTAATCTGTAGGAATTGTTACAGTCAAATCATTAGTTTGCATAATAAGCTGGGAGAAGGATCAGGATGACAATATAAATTCACTAAACTGCCATTAAGCTAAGCATGTGCACTAAGTGCGACACCAACATTCATTGGTCCTGGTCATGTGACAAAATCAAGTTTTGCCAGATTCCTCCTTTCTCTTCTCAAAGGAATCTGGGGATGAGATTAGAGAATGATTACAGAAAGAACGGGACTGGAGATCAGTTTTTGCAGTTTGTGAGTACATGTAGCTCAGTGCATCTTTCTGTTTTAATGATTTTCAAAATGTATTGCCGAGCTACTCTCAAACTGAAAGAAATGCGAATTCAGAAGTCCTCTGTTTTAAAAATTTTCCAAGGGTACCGTGCCCCTGGACTACCCTAGCAACTCACATCTTTGGTGCTCCATTTTTCTCTCTCTCTACAAATACTTGCAAGGCTGGTTATGCCACTAACTTACTAGCTAGATACAAGCAAGGCTAGCAGAGTAGGAGAGGGGGGGGGGGCAGGAGGGGTGCTAGCCCCTCCAATTTTCAGGCCAAGTTTGATTTTTTTGCAGCCCAGGAATATGGCTCGAAGACAAAAATATGCAAAACACCTCCAAAAAATGTGAATTAGTGTTTCAGATCTAGTGTGATTTCTCAAAATTTCCAGGGGAAGCATGCCCCTGGACCCCTCAAGGAAAAATTCACATCTCAGCACAAGCATAGTCAATTTTCTTAGCACCTCCAGTGACTCCAAACTTCTGCTGGCCCTGTACAGGTAAACAAAAAAATGTGTTATAGTCATTTTTTGTTGCATCAATTTGCAGATTTTGCTTTTCCTCAGGTAGCTCTTTGGTTGGCCACACATCTCTCTACAACCGTCTCTCCTGGGTGCCATTACTTAGTCACGAGACAGCCAAAACTAAAACTTTCAATCAAAAAACAAAAATATTATCCTGGCCACTTTGTTTTGATTGTGAACTACAGTTCTGGCTAACCTGTGTCTTGTTCTGTACATTATATTATTGGCAACCCCCAGTGGTGGATTTGTAGGGGGAGTTCCCCCCATTAAGTCAGATTGTTATTTTATGAAGTACATGTACTCCACAGTGTTAAGCCAGAAACAAAAGTCTTTAACAAGAGATTACATGTTTAAACTACACCGAAAATACATGAATTGCCATCTCAAGACTAGCAGGGGTGAATCCAGTACTGATTTTGGAAAGGGTGGCAGCAACAAGAGTGCTGGAAAAGAGGGACCAAACAGAGCTTGGGTTAGGAAAGACCACAGATCTATACACACTGCTTGATTTTACTTTTACTCCTTTTGTGGATAAGCTGATGAATGGGGGAGGGTGTGGCCCCCCTACCCCTCCCCAAGATCTACCCCTGACCAGTAATTATGCAAAGCTTCCACTGTCATTTTGTAAAAAATTATGCCATTTCTGTTTTTCCTTTTCTTCTCTCATCATTCAAAGTTAGCCACATTTAACTTCACATGCTTAGTAGTGCTAGATTACATCTAAAAATACAATTATATCAAATATTACAACTTTTTTATATCTTGCAAATACCAGGCTTGAGTTTGACATCTCTAAGTTGTTTACATATAGCTTTTAGGTAGAAACGAAGCCCATTAAAGCTGGTTTTACCTTCTTTGTCTACACAGGTAAATGATAGTATTTTCCAAGGGCCATGGGGGGGGGGGGGGCTGTAAGGGGTAAATTCCGACAAGCAACATGGCCATGAAACAGTGACATGAGAGCTGTGAACTAGCAACAAATGACGCGCTGCTCTAATGAAATGCTGACAGTGACACATGAATGTAAAGAAACTGCGGCACACTCAGTCTTGAAATGTAGATGGTGACACAGGGACCCCCCCTTTACAGGGCTTCATAGAGATGGGCTTGGATGATGAGAATTTTTTTAATGTGTTTCAGGGCTCGACCTTAATGCTGGCCTGATGGCCCCAAGGAACTTTTTATCCCACAGGGCCAGTATACAGTGCCTCTTGAAAAGTGGTGGCCTGATGGGGCCTGCAACTCTTTAAAAACTTACTTTATACATGTAGATTCTGTCAATGCGAAAATATTGAGTCAATTTTTTGATGAAAGAGATTTTTTTTTCTAATTTACCACTCTTGGATGTGCGAAGAACCTTGAACGGGGCAACCCATGCGAGAAGGTCTCCGAGGACCTACGGTTTAACGTCCTTATCTGAAAGGACGCGAAGGTCTAACCATTTGCAGTTGTTGGAGCAAAGGCAGCACCTTCTCCTCAGTTATTTTAAGACCCTGAGTGTTGGTCCAGCCGGGAATCAAACCCGAGCCTCCCGCTCTGAAGACTGGCGCCTTACCAACTGTGCTAACCAGGCGGCGGTTGATATAAAACTCGTGCAACATTAGGGCGACTTATCCCAGACTGCGTCAAGTTATGATTTCAACAAGGTTGAGACTGCGCAGACCTGAAACTTTTCATGTTGGGCTAGCGAGCGTTCATGCTGGGCCACTAAGTTTTGAATGTTACTGGCCTGCTAGGCCAATGACCTAAAAATGCTTTATGTCGAACCTTGTGTCATGATCAGTTTGTACAGAAAAGTTAGCGTGCCAGCCAAGTCAGTTTATTTTAATACCAGACTGACTCACCTTACATAAAAATATAACACAAGACCAAACTAATCGAATGGGAACACATTAGTCCACTTGCTTGAATCCTGGTAGTTTTTGCCGAGATCTTAGCAAGCAAGTAAGCCCATCTACTTATCTGAATTTAATTATTTGAAAACTCCCACCAGCATATAGCAGAGCAAATGGAGCTGGCGGGTGCGTGCAATTGAAAGTAAATGAAGTACAAAATAAATGTATACAAAAAATGGTGGTAGAATATTTAGTAAGTTGATATATTCCTCTAGTCATAATTCAACAATAGTTTTCATAGTGAAAACGGGCGATGCTATTGGTCAGAATCGATCACGTGATGCACGTTGGTTGGACCAATGTTATTCGATACAACAGGGCCAATATTTGCAACCAACTTGCTTGCAATTAAAATTTTTTTGTTTTTGGTTTTTGCTGTATGATGGCCGAAAACTAAGTTGGGAACAGCGACAAGGGAAAAGAAGACGAAGCTAGTTAATAATCCAATACGACAAAACACAAAGACTTCAACACGTTTTGCCTTTTTGCTTCATTGCGCACGCACTTTGCCGTTTCAATTGTGAAAATTCTTGTTGAATCACAAAATAAGTAAACCCCCTCTGCGATATTTTTGTATCAAGCTATACACGCCCCTGTCTGAAAACGTGTCCTTAAAGTTTCACATTTGGACACTTCAGCCTCGGGCCTGTATAGCTGGATACAGAAAGCATGGATTTTTTTTAATAGATGGGGTTTATTCTCTATTTGTTAGAACACACAAATGAATGAGAAATAAAATAGAATAAAGAGATTATTGAAATAACTGATATCTGCTTTCTTTATCTGATAGCTGACGAAAGTGTGGTAAACAACGTTAATGAGATGACCAAAGCGGTACTGCAGGATATTATTAACAACCCAGAGACTGCCAAGCTAGTAAGCAGCTTTGTTACGAGTGTTCTGAGCCGAGAAGATGTCAGGCGAGCCACAGTTGCCCTTGGCTATCACATACTCGGTGACCCTGGCACCCAGGAACGCGTCAACAAAATTGCAATACAGACGTTTTCTCAGCTATTACAGGATGAAGGCACACGAAAAGCCATCTTGGAATATGTCAAGTTGTTGATTCTTGATGTAAGCACCAAAGTGGCTTGTCAGGCTTTGCTGCACGATGTTTTGCGTGACCCAGAGATGAAAGACTTTGCATCACGCTCACTTGCAGAAGTTGTCACATCATCTGTTGTAGCAGACAAAGCTGTTGAGTTGGGTAAAAATGTAACACACGAAGTTGTGAGTGACGCTATCATACAACACGAGACCGGTGATGCTATGTGGAAAGCTTTGAAACATTCAGTCACTCCCTGGTGGTTTGGCAAGTAACTATAACCGTGTAGCTTTTTTTGTTAAGGTTGTTACGCCGTTGATATATGGTATTTCGTATTTCAAAGTTGTATTATTTTTTAAATTAATGAATATCATTATTTATATATTTGACACAGGAATAAATTGAAAATAAAAAAATCTTAGATATGTGACATGTTTATTTTAGTTTTTTGAATTGTTTTTTGTGCGTAAGAATCGTAAATTACCTCACATTATACCATTACCTGAGAAATTTCTGCAATCTGATTGGTCGAGAGCAGTAGTATTTCAGCGTAATTTTGAAATACCTACATGTGAAAATTACAAACCCATTCAAATGCGCGAGACGAAATAAACAGATGCTATTGCAGAAATTTCTCAAGTACTAGTATAAACAAATAATACCATGATTGTGGTATTTAGCATAAATATCACTCGTGATATCTCAAAGTTGTTCCAAATTTCACTCGCCTAATGGCTCGTAAAATTACGTAGAACAACTTTGGAATGTCACTCGTGGTATTTATGCCAAATACCACTATAAATCATGCTATTACCTATACAAATTTCACCTACACGTATCCATTCAATCCATTCACATCACTAGCACTTCAAAGACACTTCACAGACCCACCGACGCTTCAACGCCACTTCAACGACACTCATCGGCACTTCACGGACATTTCACGGACATTTCACCGACACTTCAACGACACTCATCGGCACTTCACGGACATTTCACGGACATTTCACCGACACTTCACCGACACTCACCGGCACTTCACTGACATTTCACTGACATTTCACTGACATTTCACCGACACTTCAACTCCACTTCAGCGACACTCACCGGCACTTCACGGACATTTCACCGACACTTCACCGACACTTCATCGACACTTCACCGACACTTCACCGACACAGGCTATGACAGTGGGGTAGAGAAAGGGGCTCTTTCATGGTTGGACTGTTGAAGTTTCCTTTTTCAGAAGTTTTAATTTTATATTATTTGCCCGCAGAAGTTTAAAGGTAAACAACTTGATTCGCCAAAAAGACCTTTGATGAATCACGTCTTTGTATGTTTGAAGCATTTTAGGCCAATTTGTTTCTTTGTGTTCCGGCCTGGAACATCGGTAATAACACGATCCTATAACATTACAAATGGTACATCCAACTTAATCACTACCTAAACAGTGACTTGACAGAGCTAGTTAAACAAAGCTTTGGACAGTTTTAGCCTTTTCCAGAGCAAAGTCAACAAATCCTTTCAGACAAATTCACTAAACTTAAAAATACGTTTTTATAGTCGCGACATTTGTTTGGCAGTTAGTTTATAGCTAGTTTATATTGTTTATTTTTCTTACGAGATCTTATATCTTCATTTTCTATCTTTAATAACTATATAGCTAATAGCAGAAGGTGCAAACGATATCTACAGTTGTCCATAGATTTTTTTCTGTCTCCGTGTGGACCCATTTCTTTTCTCGGGCTAATCAGAAGGAATTACTTGGGATATCTATACATCACAACTGTTTATTATGCACCTATCAATGTTAAGCCCGAGGGGGGGGGGGGGGGGGTTGAAATTTTGTGCCATTTTTTTCAG
>JANSTQ010187194.1:0-18899 GCA_026167885.1 Bergia puertoricense
GTTGAAATTTTTAAAATTTCTGAATGTCTTAGAATTGTGCCCTTTTGGGAAGTCAACTGAAACTTTACGAATTGCATAGACTAGGCTGTGATCGCTGATACTAATATGTGCAACTCCGGAACAGACCACCCTTTCAGGTCGATTTGTATAGATTAGATCAACTGTAGTAGAAGATTTCTCAGTTATTCGGGTAGGCTCAGTGATGAGTTGATGGAGGCCGTAAATGTCAGCAATATTAGTAAGCTGACGAACATCGTTGTCATATTTGGTAGAGGCCACGTCAGCATTCATATCTCCAATTATGAAAAATTCTAAATTTGTTAGGTCGAGACGACCAATGAGGTCTTCTAAAAGCGTATATAAGATTACTGGAGAGTTTGGGGGCCGGTACCAATTAACAACAATGAATGGTTTTGCGTTAGGTTTTTGAATTTCAATACATAAATTCTCGAGTTTTTCTATGTTCAAATCAGTGCGTATCTTGAAATTAATTGTCGATTTTATATAAAAACAATCTGCGTTTGTCATCGCACGACAATTTAGTCACATCATCTTATGTTTATTGCAAATTATGTGCTAGCGTGTAGCAACTTGCAGGTTGAACTAATGTTTTATAATTAAATACATTTTTTATATCATTTGTTCCAAAACGTCTCTGTGTTTCTGCCAGTTTGAATATGTGCAGGGCTTTTTTTCTATTGCTCAATGAATTATTTTTATTGGTGTTTGTTGCTTTCCAATTCTTTTATGACATATTAACTATTGTGTATATTTTTACAGGAACGACTGTTCACAGTTTATCTCTCAGACTCAGAAAAACAGTTAAAGCTACAAATGGCAGTGGTTGATAAGGGCACGCGGAGTGCGCGAAAGGCAGTAGAGCGAAATAAAGATTCCAGGCGCAACCCTTGGACAGTTCTTTTCCCGATGTTTAGCGTTATTGGTTCTGTTCTCGTTGTCTTAATGGTACTTATGATCTATGGGCAGATTGCAGCTCCGAAGAAGAAACCAAAAAGCACTAAGTCGAGAAGCGCTGGTTGGTCGTGGGTGAAAGCAAGCTCAGTTAAAAACAAGCCAAAGTACAAAGAGGCGTTGAGATGCCAGAATAGTCCCAACAGGCTTCGCGCTCGCCATCTGATGTTAGTCATCATTGTGGTTGTGGCGAGAGTTGCTTTCAGTCTCGTTTTCTCGCTGTCTACGGTGTACACTTTTTTAACTCTCTTACATTCACATAACCTTAACATTATTCTAGAGTTTCCCCAATTTGTTAAAAACAAGGTGGATGAAAGTAACATGATAGCGTTAGAGATGGACCAATTTCGTGAACGTGAAATCAAATCTCATTTAGATCACAGCGAAGGCATCCAAAGGTCGTGCGATCATTTTCTTTTTGTGCAACTGTATCGTCTCCGGATCAAAATGGGATGTTCTATTCAGGCAAACTATTTGAAGATGTTTAACAAACTTAGCAAGAAAGTTACAGAGAAACTGACTGAAGGAATGGCTGAGCTGAAGAGAAAACTTCGACAGAAGGTTGAAACATACGAGATGCGAGTTAAAAGTGAGATGGAGGACATCAAGCAGAGAATTGCAGACTACGCAGAACAAGTTTACAAAAATGGGTGGTTTGGTCTTCCTCGAACGTTATTCGATAACTCAAACAGCAGAAAGAAAAGGGGACTGTTCTTAAATTACAGTAGCGAAAACGTGAGGGTAGAACAAACTTTTTCTAGCTCGAGTGACAAACATTTCAGTGTACTGAATGTCCAAAGGGAAGGGGTTCACTTTGATAGCAAGTTCGTTGGTTTTCTTGAGTTCATTGGTGTGTTGGACGTTGCAAGACTGAAAGAGCTAGAAGACAGTATTAGTAGAAAAATACGTTTTCTCAAAAATGGATTTTCTGACTTGAATCGAGTACTAAAAACTGGAAATTGTCCCAATCACCCACTGAGCACCATTTTGATTTGTCCTTTCAAATACATGAGAGACAAAACAAAAGAGAACTTGAAAGAAGAATTACAAGATTTACGTGACAACCTCCATGTCCAAGACTTGCCCTCCTGTTTAAACGCAAACATTTCAAGTTTTTTCGTTTTAAATGATACTGAAGATATGGATGAAACTTCAAAATTCTGGGATACGTTCTCTGAAAAAGTATATTTTGAGAATAGCCATAACCTCGTCCACAACATATCTTCCGCCAACAAGTCTTCTTTACTGGAGGCTCATAAACAAGGACTGTTTTTCAACATCGAGCAGGGCGACGCACTGGAAGAAGAAATAGATGGTCAGAAGGAAGCATTTATAAATACTCATCGGCATAAGAAGGACAATTTAAGAAATCTCACAAGCATTTACGATACCAACGTATTTCGTGTTACAAAGAAGGCTGTCTGGGGAGTTATAGTAATACTTGATATTCTACTCCTTATTTATCGCAGTACTAAAACTTACCAGGTCGGTCTGAGACTTATCCAGGGATTCGAGCAAACAGTCGAGCACGATCCTACCGAATTTCAGGACAAGGTTATCACCATCAAACAGCGCGCTAAAAGTTCTTTATGTAGTATTTTTCAAATTGTAACGAGAGCTTTTACCAAGTTTCTCTCGTTTTGTAAGAACCTTCAAAAGCGTGTCATAAGTACTAATTTTCTACCCATTGTCATACTTGTTGGAGTGGGGTCAATTACGCTGTATTTGTCCGTTGCAACTGTATTCAATGTAATTAATGTGACTGTCATCGAGGAACTGGGAGGATTTAAATTAATAGCTGCAAAGCTAGATACTGATTTTTTGTTTACCAATTTGGCGATTGAAGACAGTGTTAATTTCATCAATGAACACGACATGGAGGTCTACAAGGACACAGTGAATATCACAGTTTCTGACTTCAATGAGTGGGTTGAACAAGTAAACGATGAACAGCAAAGAAAATTGCTTTTATTCAACAAGATGATGTGTTCTCTGAACGGAAATACTACAAACTGTGCCAAAGTTGAGCCAGAACTAGTACATTTTGATTTTCAATCTTGTATACTTCCAAAGCTTTCAACTTCCACGTTTGAGGGATATAACTCACATTTGTATGGTGAACAGCTTAAAATGGAAACCAAGAAGTATGTGGATGCTTTTCGAAACATTTTACTAGACACTATCTATTTTGCCGTTGCCTTTATCAGCACTGCGGTGTTAACTGCACTATTCTTATCTGGCGCGTTCCTGTTTTTGAAATCAAGAGGCATGGTCCGAGTGAAGACTGTCCATGTGTACAGCGGTCTTCCACCAGAAATGTTGAAGCAGTTCAAGATTACGATGCAACATGGGGATGAAAAAGATGAGGAAAGAGAAAATGATAAACCAGGAAAAATAGAAATCCCAAAAGCGTTTCTTCCAGATTCAAGAGAAAATGCGAGCTGAAATTCGAGTGCAAGCGGTTGGGACTTCCGGATATAGATCAAACTTCATTGACAACGTTTTGTTAAAAGGGTGGTTTCACGGTTGTCCCATACAAAATCACATCTTTCCAAAGGTTCAGTCAACTCTCTCTAAGACGGACATCGTCGGGACCGGCCCCAACTGTCCGTCTTAGACAAGTGTCTGTCTTATAGAGAGTCGAGGTAACGTGACACCAGTAATTCTAAGATAGAGGCTGAATCTATACACAATGAATACACGTCTGGTTAAAGTCTTTTACTTGAGCAAAACTTACAAACTGGAACACGTATTTGGTGACGTAATCTGCTTCCAAGTAACCAAGCCTTTGTCTGGCATCAAGGCGAAGGTTGACTTGGCATTGATACAAACCCTCCGTGCTTTTGACATACAAATCAGTCTTATTGATATGCTAATCAGTTTTACATCTCGCCTCGGTTCCAGACAAAGGCATGGTTACTTTTACTGTGAAAAGGTCTATTCGCTTCAGCAATCATAACTGCAATCTGTAGCCATCATCCTCGAAATTAAGCCATCCGCACGTTTAGTGTGGAATTGTTATTGAATTGTTTGTAGCAGAAATTATTTTTGTATTTTAAAAGTATTTTGCGTAGAAATAGAAAGATATGTGCAATCAAGACAGCCCCTTTGACACAAGGGAAACCTTTAAAATTTTGTTGTGTGAATAAATAAACCGAATAGTGAGACTAAGCATATCTGAAATAGTTATCAAGCCAAGTTTTACGAATAAACGCGAAAGTCAAACGGAGAAACATGCATGGAAATTTTTTAATATGAACCAGTAAAATTTTGCTCAGGCTTAGCGTTCTTTATTTTGTTGACACATTCAACCTCAAAATGTTATTTTGTTCTTATTGTACGTTTATTTCAAAGATAGAAAACCTGTTTAAAAAGAGCTTTTACGGTAGGTAACAAGTTACACCCACGTAATTTCAACAAGAAAACGGATTTCTTGATTTGATGATTTTTCTTCCTTTTCTTATATAAAGTCTAATAAATAATTCGATTTAGACTTTACTCGAGGCTGAGTTCGCTCTTATTTTTTTCTTAATTCTTGGACCACCTCAGCCTCAATGTTCTTATTAAGTGTGTTCTTATAAAAGAAAGTGTAAAGGTATTGCTGCAGGGTTCCTGCAGCTAACAACTCACAACATTTACGACCTTTTTAAGACCCGAGTTTGGAAAATTTAAGACCTAATATTTTTAAACCTTTTATTCAAAAGTTACAATGCAGGCTAACTTATGTAACTTATATCTTCTGCTCTATCGTGCAGCAATAGTTTTGGCATAAAATTTGAAACCTTTTAAGGCCTCAAGAATAAATTTTGGCAAATTCAAGACATTTTCAAGGCCTTAAAAATACAAAATAAAGTATGACTTTTTAAGACTCCGCGGGAACCCTGTGCTGGTGGCCACAACCCCTGTTTCCGTCATTCTGACACATTTTTTAAGTTTTATTGTTTATCTTCTTTCAAATAGTATCAATCTTTTTACTTTCGTCACTCTATAGGCTAATTTCGATATATTAAAATGCAATCTCAAACAATAGACATCAACCCGAGGCTCTGGGGTAAAACATATAAAATCAATATTTTATTCCCCAGAGCATCGTGTTGATGTCTATTGTTTGGGACTGAATTTTGATATATCGAAAGTGGCCTATTTGTCGTGTTTATAAGCCATAACCCGCCAACTGAAACACTAGTTTTATCGTTTATCTTCTTTCAAATATTATCAACCCTTTTACTCTCGTCACTCAACTTACCGTGTTTATAAGCCGTGTTTGCTCTGCGCATGACTGTGAAAATGGCTCATTCCAGCTTCAACATTGCTCCCCAATGATTTAATTATGCGCAGCAAAAGTTTTATCCACAATGTAGTATATTGCAAAATTGGACTGCAAAATGGTACTTTACATACTCATCTAATCTTACCATGCAACAGAAGGCATGTGACGCAACCTTTCTCACAAATATCAGAGGGTAGTTCCAGAAATTTTGGAAAGGGGGTGTTGTACCTAAAATTATGTAAAAAGGGGGCCCAAAAAAGGTATATGTGCGCTCAAAGGGGTATCTTTCAGTGTTTTTCTTATAAAATATTTCCAAAATTCACAACGAAAGGGAGGCCCAGGTCTCCACCCTAAATGCGACCCCGAATATTCCTAAATTGAGAAACAAAGAACCCGAGGACAAACTTCTTTTAATAAACCGGATACCTGAGAAGGCAGTGAGCCACTTGAAAGATGTTACGTTAAAATTATAAGCTCAACGATAAGTTTACGAAGTCAAAGGTTTGATTGGCGGGCGCGAACGAATGTTTCTTTTATCGTTCAGAAGTTTGTTTGAGGCTTCATTAAACCAAACACAACTGATCTGAAAACAGACTGCGTGTCTGAAGACGAAAGTAGCCAATCTTGATTCACACTTCTGTCGACATTTACATGCTGAGGTTAGCATATCAAACGAACTTAAGAACGATGACAAACTCTCAAAGGTAATGCACAAGTGAAAACAATCAAAAGTAGAGAAGAGTCATCAGAAACCACAGTAATGTTGCAAGAATTGTATTACGGGGACCAATCATGGTTAAACCCGATTCAAGAACAGGCTAGAACTGAAAACTGAGGAGATGGGGGGGGGGGGGTTGAAAACGCCAATGGTTTATAAATCTATTAGTATTGGCGCTGTACTTACCAAAATTGCTGAGCTAAAAGACGAATTCAATACAGATCGAATGCTAATCAACTAAGTCAATAGCCAATTTCCGAATTACGCTCCAATTCCCACAAACAGTGACTTTAAGTCGAGGCTCCGTGCTAAGTTTTTATAAATTTTCTGAATTTTCTCGCACGAAGCCTCGACTTCAAGCTATTAATAGTTGCGGTAAATGGAGCGTAATTCAGAAAAGGGCTATTACACGTATCATAACGCCAGAAAAATCGCTGTCACGGATTTCTTTGTGGGGCCATTTTTAAACTTTGACAACGTCCTACTTGACTCAAACATAATAAAATAATTAAAAATAATAATTTTCTAACAAACACAAGTTTAACAAATAAAAATGTTCTTCAAAAGAATATTGGAAAAGTCACGAAAGTATTTTGTTCTATCCTTCCATTCTGAGGAATATCCCTTTCTTATTTAGGGCCCAAATTTCTTTCTCAAGGTCTTGGGAATCTGGACAGGATTAATGCTTTTCCTTCGTACTATCGTCGGGCTCCTCATTCTGGTTTCACCACGTCTTTGACCAGTTCTTGCTCCGTTCGATAGTACTTGACTTGCCTCACCAAGTCATATCTCAAGAGCAACAACCACACTACTTCTCCAGCCAATCTCGTGATCAGGAAAATAGAAACAACAATCAATATCATGTAGAAAGTGTCAAGAATGAGGCCACGTAATGCCATGATATAAGGCTCGATTCCCTTCTTGTACTCTTGTTTGTAGCTGAATCGGTCAAACTTGGTAAACCTGTGCGCAACAGGTTCAACAAGAAGTTAATCGGCAAACAGGGCTGGTAAATGTAACATAAATACCTATAAGCCAGAAATCGGTCAACATTTTACATTTTAGGTTTTCCTTAGACATTGAAGTTATTTTGTTTGCAAGAAACGAGACAATATCCTCGGGAAAGTGTTGTAACTTCCTACATATAACACAAACATATAACATTTTACCTTAAACTTGAACATTTTATCTGGGCTAACTTTGTCCGTAACGTTTATTGCCATTAGTTTTTAAATAATGAATATAAAGTTGCAATAAAAAAAACAACAGAAAACTAAGGTAAAAATTACTCATTGATCAAACCTAATCAACATAAACAAACCCAAGACTAAAGATGCTTTTAGCCATGTCTTTAGGCTTGCCTCCATTCCCAAGAACAACTAAAACATGCCCGAGACTTTCCCTGAGTAAACCATCCGCGGAAGTCGGCGGGTAGTCCAGCCTGACTGGGCAAAACACGATATAGGAGAAACTGGAGAAAGGAGTTAATTTCTCATTTCTTGATTTTCTCCTCCGGCTCGAGTTTTTACTCGCCTAACGACCACCCGGGACCTATCACCCCCGGGCATCCCAACCCCGGGCATCCTGCCTTCGGACCTCTCATCCCCAGTCCTCGCACTCCTTGCATCCCAATCCCGGACCGCTTGCCCCGGCCTTCCCATCCTTAGGCCCCCGAGAATAATCAAAAACTAACCTTTGTGGAATGATGGGTTCGATTTGACATTCAAAGTTCGTTAAGTTCTTCAGGAAAGCGTCGGGTAAGACATCGACTCCAGAACACGCTTCCTTCACCCATGCGCAGTACTCTTTATTGTGCAGGTCAGCGGTTACACACTGGTAAGTGTGGTAAAACTTGGCTTTCTTCCGGATAAAGTCAATTCTAGTGTTTACCCTATCAAAAGCGCGAAAAGACAGCGTGGGTTTTTTAATTATTTCGTCTTGACTTAATAAGGCAGTCTCTTTTTAGCTTTTAACACACCTAAATAAGGAAATGGTTTACGCTTTCACCTTTAGCTTATGGCACATCTAAATAAGGAAATGGTTTACGCTTTCACAGAGGTCTTGAACGTTTCCAGTGCTGTATCATCAATGAAAAACGTTTGAAATTAAAAGGATACTCAGCTGTTTCAATACGTTGCACCCAAAGTGCTCTTTGAACATAGCTTTGGTCTGCTGTAGAGTAGAAAAACGATGCTTTTGGTTTTGTAAATCCTTAAACCAGGGTTTTCAGAAGTTGAATTTCCCTGCGCTGCCATCTTCAAATGTAACGTGTTACAGCGGCAGTCTCCAGGCTCCACTCTTGCTAAGAACAATGTAAAAAAAATGAAAAGGGGCCTGGCACTGGAACCGTATTTACGTCATATTTCAAGATGACGGCGCCAGGAAATTAAAAAAAAATGACATTCAGAAAATTCTGATTAGACCAAAGCATCGTTTTTCTGCAATGCAGCAGACTTAGGCTATGTTCAAAAAACATTTTGGCCGCAACAGCCGAAATCCCTTTAAAATTGCTCCCACGTGCCAGCCATTTTTCTATGCTGCTAATTTGGCAAAATGTTTAGCTCGTGTGTCATGGCGGCAGATTATCGTAATTTATTATCGGCTGGACTTACAGCAACTTTAACATTATTAACATTACACAATATTTTTTTGAATAATCCCTGACTACAGCAAAGCTTTTGACTCTATGAGCTATATGTGCTATACTTAAAAGAAAGCTAGAACACCAAGGAATCAAGAAGGCAACAAAAGAATAATTTATCTCTTGTTTGAGTAGCATTTGTGAAATGCCACCTCTGACAAAATGACCACTTCGTGCGGGGTACTTGAATATGGCTACCGTGGCAATATATAGTTATTTTTAAATGTGTTAAGTTAAAGTGCTGTACAAACATCCCAAGTAATTCCTTCTAAGCGATGGCCCTACAAAGGAAATGGGCCCACACGGAGAAAGAGAAAAAATCTCTGATCCCGGCGGGAATCGAAACCACGACCTCCGGAACAGATCACCGTTGCTCTACCAACTGAGCTACAAGACAATCTGGGAGCTGGCCGTGGGTAATTAAGATGATAATGTGCGGCAATGAACACACTTTAACTTAACACCAAACCTTAGTGGTTACCCCCTTTACCATGGCAATATCTCAGCCTATAATCAAACGTTAGCTGTTTCACTATCTACCCCGATAAGTTTAAAGTTTTGAACCTATTATCTTGAACATTCTAAAAGTAACAAAATTTTGAAATTGGCCTACCTCCAGTCTGTTAAAGAGTATGTTGAACATTTCATTGACATGTTAATAAATAGCTAATTTCCAAATTGCGCCTCAATTCTCACAAACAATAGCTTCGTTTTGAAACTTTAAATTTTGATAACTTCATTCTTACCTCCGTTGATAGTAGGGAATTTGAATCTTATTCACCATGAACGCGTTGGAAGTAATTCTTGTGTTTACGATTTTTCGGCTTGTCAAAATTGGCGCCATCTTGATATCGAAGAAGCCAATCGTATCTAAGGTGTTGACCGTTAAAGAATGCTTGGCCGTCACGATGATAATGTAGATGGACAAGGTACCACAAACTCCCAACACACACATAGGAACCAGGTTCGTGTTGTTAATCTGAGAAGGTAGAAGCAACTCAGAATATAATAATAGTAATAATAATAATAATAATGAAGGATTTATAAGGCGCAAGTTAAATAGTAAAATGTTCAGATGCGCTGATTACATTATAATAATAATCTAAAATCTAATCAATCCAATAGGATACAATCTATAATATGAAATCCAAAATTCAAAATAAGGGATCAAAGTGCCTTAAGCTTTTCAAATGTGATTTAAATGATGAGATTGACACCAATTTCCTACACTGTTCCATAGGGCAGGACTAGCATACGAGAAAGCTCTGCCTCCAAGGGTCTTATAAGAACGGTCAGCAGGTACAGCAAGTAGCAAGGTATTGTTAGATCGTAGGGAATACTGGTTGGGCGGTTTCAGAGATATGAGTTATTTGATGTAGCTGGGTGCCAGGTTGTGAAGCACTTTGTAGGTAATGAGTAGGATTTTGTACTGAATACGAAACTTTATACGAAGCCAGTGGAGATCTGAAGTACAGGAGTGATGTGACTGAAACGAGTTGAGTTAGTGATGTGACGAACAGCAGCATTCTGGATTCTTTGTAGCTTATGCTTAGAATAATAAAAATGATAATAATAATGATAAATATAATGAATAATAACATTGAAAATTATAATAATATATAGATTTTTATTGCGCTTTTTTTCTGTATATATGCAGAAGTGTATAACAATTTAAATTAAATAAATAAATAAACAAATAAACAAGCAACCAAAAGATAGCACTGACCTTATAGTTTAGTTGTTTTATCTTTACCAAAACCTCCATAAGTAAACCAGCTGATGCAGACAATCCCTTCATTCCGATGGATACGGCGTTTTTTGCCTTGCTTGTTTCATGTTTGCCATCCAAAATAACTTCAGTTGGATCATTGTTGTGTCTATTCTTATCTTCTGTTGTTTCTTTCTCTGAAGATGACATTTCTGTTGTTGTATTGCTGTCAGATTCATTCACGGCCTCTCTCATGGTTTCTTGCTTTCTCTTGGTTCTTTTTCTTTTTTTCTCTTTCGTCCGCCTTTTCTCTTTCATCTTTTTCTTTTCAATGGCTTTTATTCTCTCAAGAGTGTAATATTTTGGAAAACCATGCAACAAAAACACTGCAAGTTGATATGTTTTGCTTTTCCTGTAGATGAACCACAAGATGTCTAGTATCAGGAATACCCCTGAGAACACACCGGCTTTAGCCAAATGAATAATCCATTCCAAACCTAAGAGTTCTCCTACTCGTTCTTTACTAGCAGGGCTTGAAATGTTAACTTCAGGTGTAAAAATTTCTTGAATATTCGCTCCCAAATCGTCGTGTCGTCTTCTATGAAATTTCAAATCCGGAAACGAGATTGTAAGATCAGATACCTCAATAGAGTTCATTTCTGATGAAAACTGTTCGAAAAGGCTATCGAATGGCTTCACTTTAAAAGTGACACTTGGAAATGACATGTCAAGTCCCACCCATTTCATAAATGGATCTATTGGTGCGCCAAAAAACTTGGCCGCACCTCCAATCACCTTATAAAGTACTTTGGCAGCTTTAAGGCCAAAAGAGTTTTCAACATTATCTCTGATGTTTCCAAGTTTTCCATTTATCTCGTCAGCAAAAGCTTTCATCTTCAGTTCGTGTGATTGTATTTCTTGTTCCAGCTTTGTTTTTACATTATTGTAGCTTTCTCTCACTTCGCGTATCGCTTTTAAAATGATTGATTTTTTTCGAATTTCCTCTTCCTGTTGGGCCTTAATCATCTTATAATGTTCTTGAAGGAAAGTGTTTAACTCTTTCAGTTTTGCATTACAAGATACCTTTCCTCCTCTTATAAGTTCCATTTGACGGTTGATTTCAATAACTCGATGCTTATCGATCGAGGCTATAAGTTCTTTCTCGGCCTTGTCTTGTTTGTTCTGAAACTGTTTGTAGTGGCTAAGAATTTTGACATTGTTAAAATGTACAGCAGTGAAAATAAAAGAAAAGACTGTGAACGTGAGAAGAAAACTCTTGGCTAGCCGTAATCCAACAAACCAAACAACATATAAAATATGCCTAAAATGCAAACCATTATCCCTGTCTCGATGGAATTGGTCTTTTGGTTTGGTTTTGTAACCGTAGATCAAAATCAAGATTAAAAGTAACATGAGGCCTGCCGTAGTAGCTCCCAAGGGAACAAGAATATTTAGTTCTTGAATGTCAAACGTATCGGGAATGTGTGGAGTTTTATAATTGGGGCGAAGTCTGGGACTGACCAGAATTAATTTTAACGTCTTCATGGAGTCTCTGATCCTGATATTGAACTGCTTGTCAATGAGATTGGTGTCTCCTCCTGATGGCAGGTGGAACTCAACATTGAACCAACACTCTGCGGTCTTGATTCCTGTTTAATTTTAAGATGATGATGATAATAATAATAATAATAATGATGATAATAATATTTAATAAAAAAAGAATAATAATAACAACAAACCCAACGGGTATGATGCAAAAGGCTTGCTAGTTTTTGCCGGAAGCAGCCGTCAACTGTGAGTGTAATAGCCCATTTCCAAATTACTTTTCAGTTCAGGTGAACAATAACTTGAAGTTGAGGGCAGGTGCTAAGAAATACAGCAAATGTATGGAAACTTGGCACCTGACCTCGACATTATGTTATTGTTTGCAGGAACTGAAGTGTAATTCGGAATGCGCCCATTAAAATGTTATGACGTCAATCAAGACTAACTTTCCAATATCATAACAATAGACAACCATGTTTGGTTGCTCTTGATCTGACATCCCGATTAAAATGTTATAACATCGATCAAGACTGACTAACCCTCATCATAGCAACAAGCATCCATGTTTGGTTGGTCTTGGTCTGACATCCTTATAAAAATGTTATAACATCGATCAAGACTAACCCTCATCAATGCAACAAACATCTATGTTTGGTTGGTCTTGTTCTGACATCCTTATTAAAATGTTATAACATCGATCAAGACTAACTAACCCTCATCATAGCAACAGACATCCATGTTTGGTTGGTCTTGGTCTGACATCCTGATTAAAACGTTATAATATCCATCAAGACTAACCCTCGTCATAGCAACAAACATCCACGTTTGGTTGGTCTTGTTCGGCATCCTGATTAAAACGTTATAATATCGATTAACACTAACCCTCGTCATAGCAACAAACATCCACGTTTGGTTGGTCTTGTTCATCATCCTGATTAAAACCTTACAACATCGATCAAGACTATCTTACCCGTTTCATAACAGTAGACATCTATGTTGGGTTGTTCTTAGTTTGATATCCTGATTAAAACGAGGAAAACTCGAACAATCAAGACTAACTTACCTAAATCATAATGATGGACATCCATGTTGGGTTGGTCTTGGTCCGACATCCTTATGTTTAGATATCCAGGACAAGTTGTTACACGCCCCGAGAGCTTTATGGTCCAGAAGGTACGGTTCTGTAACAAGCTACCGGAGAATGAGTCATCATCAACAACTGTTTTGCGTGGAAAAACGAACTCGAACAACGAGCGATCTCTTGGAATCTCAAAGTTCAGTTTGCGATCCGTGCTGGTGTTGTACAGTTTATACACTCTCTTTCCATTATGTGACTCGATTTCTGCCTTAAGATCTTCAAACAAATCAAGGTTTTCAAAACCGAGTATGGGGTTAATAACTGCAAAATCTTCCGCGTTGACATCACTACACTGCGCTCTTCTCCAGGCGACGTAGTTTATTGAGAAAGGGGTTTTTGGTTGAATGGTCAGAACGTGTTGTGAAGACAAGTTTTGTCTTATGTCGCGGTTAGACCTATAATTCCCAACCTCAAAAGTAGACTTGTTTGTGTTTCCCCGAATCACTAGAGATTTCAGTTTAGCGTTGTGCAGAATTGAAGGCAGATGTATTATCATATATCCCAAATCGTACTCTGTTTTTCCCTTTGCAAATACAGTGTTGCTATCCATTGTATTTCCTGTGTAAATGGAAGTAAATGTTTTTAAAGGGATCCACGGTTGAAAAACACTTTTGCTCTCAAATAAATCTTCAGTGTTGCCTAAATCCGCGTGATGGGACGTGTTTCGGTTGCAGTGCCAGGTCCCTCTCGTTCACTTTCATTGTATTCGCTAAGAGTGGGGCCTGGCACTGCAACCGCTAAACGTCACTATTTAAGATGGCGGTATGCGGGGAATTCAAATACAAGAAAAGGTCAAACTAAATCGCTTGGTTTAGATTAAGGCAATACTAAAGATTTATCAGAGAGTGATTTTCAACCGAGGATCTCTCTAAGAATCAAATAACAAGGCAGTTGTTCTTTTCGGAAAATACTATCTTTTTACTAGCTTTTTGTTACGAATTTGTAAATTGAAATATGTATAATTTATAATATTCTACACTTATAATACAAACTAGAAAAACTTATTCTCTTCCTTTTGCTCGGGTCAACTATGGTAAATTTAACCTTAATTTACCGGTGCTAGAACCTGGAATTCTATTTCTAAGTCAACTTTTAAGCAGGCTACTGAATCTAACCTTTTAAAATTTTACTGATGCTATTTCAACTTTTTTCTCTAATTTCTTTTTTGCATGATTCCGTTAGGTGTTTTGCTTCAGTTGTTTAGTTGGTTAATCTACTTACTTATTTGTATCTTCAGGCACCCCACGGCCTTGAAGGTCCGCGGCAGTCCGCTCAGTTAATAAATAAAGTTTACTATAAGAAATAATAATTTTTTTCAAAATCTTTTTACTTAACCTGTGAAACAATCTCTATAATCTACACGGTAACTACAATCTCGGATGTTAATGGAAAAATTGCCCTCAAAAAAATGATACCCCCGAATCCGCTATAATGTTGGCTCGCACCCCCCCCCGACCCCCTCCTTCACAGAAATTCCTGGCTACAAGCATGTTCTTATTCTTTATCACCCTCTTTTCATATAATTTGAGCCTGGTGACAATATGACTAGAATAGCTTTAGCTAATTCCAGTTTGCCAGTATCAATTTTGTTTTCTCTTATATAAAAGTGTTATAATAATGTACTGATAAGATACAAATAAAATATTATTGTTGTTGTATATCTAATCACTGGTAAAAAAAAAGAAGAGAAAAAAAGATGTAGTAGCAAGGTTAAAGAAAAGACCAGAAAATGACGTTGATTTTTGACTCACCTATCTCACCAAGTATCTTTCCTTCTTGCCATAGAAATGTTTGTAGATGGAACAAGGGCCCCTGGGCAAGATGTACGTGGCATTTAAAATCCCCGTTATCGGGATTGGGAAATACCGGAATTATAGGAATCTCGAACTGCTTCAGATTGGTGCACAGGACCTGCTTCCTTGGACAATGTTTCTGTTTGCGATACTTGTAGCAATCACTACCAATCTTACTGCATTGCTGCCACTCGCAACACTCGAAGCAGAATGCAAAATGTTCGCCGAACTGGTACTTTTTACTCGAGGTTCCGTTCAGCTCAGCTTCGCTAACACTGCACAGTGGGTCTGACCGCATGGTCCTGGTGCATTCATTTCGGCACATCCCACAAGCAACTTTGAGATCGTGACAAATTTTGTCCCCCTCTTCTATCCTTAGAGTCTCGTTTGAATTAACATTTCCAAAGAGCTGCACCAACGAACTTTCGTTACCAGTGCAGAACAAGCTGAGGTTTGTTGGTTTCAATGGCAGCATTTTGCCGTCATATCTCGGGCAAGGAACAACTTTATCTTTGCGTTTCTGAATGTCAACAGTTTGATAATCAGAAAGACGGATTTCATAGTAATCAGGCATAGGCGTGGAACAGAAGTTCTGGAGGATTTTCTTGCTAACATTACTCAAAGGAATGAACTTAATGTTATCATTGTCCACATGGGGAACCTCGTGGAACGTGGAGCTAAAATCAGCGTTAAGTACTCGTATGTCTAGTGCCAGGCCACTGCTTCGGTTTATCCACAAGTTAAACTGATTGGTAGCGCCGGTGAGTTGTCGAGACACATGCACCGTTTCTGTGACCTGCGGTTTATTGAAAAAACTTATGCGTTGCTTCAAAGTATATGAAACTTGCGTGTGACCAACTAGATCTTTTATGCTCTTTTTGAAAGGTAATCTGATCTAAGATATAAGGTATAATTCCTAATAGTAAGTAGTAAGGATTATGCGTTTCTCCTGCGGAAAAAGAAATGTGATTATTTGGATTGTGATTCTAGGAATCAGGCCCAGTTTTTATCCGGCAGATATCCGCGCTTCCTGGAAACCATTTTAGTTCTTATGGAAACTGAGTTTCATCCACGATATTTTCAAAACCGAGGAAATCGACTGTCTTTGATCCTCCTCTTCCGTATGATGATGATTCTCTGTGGTCTTTTCTGGGACAATTTTCGTTAATACATGGTAAGGGGTGAAAATGTACCAAAAGTGTTATCAAGATCAAGGGACGTTCCATCGGAAGAGAGAAGATTAGGGACAAAGTTAGAATGTTGGGGGGAGGGGGTGTTAGGAAGGGCATAGGGGGCAGGGGAAGGAGTGGAGAGGAAGTGTGGTTCAATTTCTTAGCTTTTTTTTCTCCTTTGCTTTTTCTCGCCCGACCGACAGCCCCCCCCCCCCGGTCTCCGAGGATATTAAAAGCTTTGTCTGCGTGTGGTCCAATGATAATTGAAGTAACATAAGAACTTGATGGTCATGACAAAATGACGCAAGAATGGTTTTTAATTTGGTAAGAGGTATTATAACTGTTGTTGTTAATTCTTAGAAAAGGAAACATTTAGAAGAAAGAAAAATTAATCTTTTAAAAACAGTCTCAAATATAAACTATTGTGAACCGCTGACAGCAGTTTTGCTATGAACCGCAACCACTAAACCATATACTTACTGTGGACAGGTTGACGAAACGTCTTTTGGGGAACACCTAGATGTAAATGTATGTAAAGAATGGTTTACCTTCAAGCGATCTTCATAAACAATGTTCGGCGAAGTCTTGATTGGTGGCAGTTCTGATATATCTAACAAAATATACACAATATCATATACATTATTTCTTTTATTTTTTCTTTGAAAGAACCACATTGGCCTGTACCAATTCGTACGTCATGTATTAATGTTAATAATTTCAAAAGTGGAAAAGTAACAATGAAATCATAAAAACAAAACCCGAATAGTTTAACAGCCCAGATTTGGGTTTGTCACCCTTTGTACGCATCTTCAGTTTCGCGCTGACGGAAATTTTCAGGAGGTAGAGTTTGTCATCTAAAATCAAGCTCCATCGCAAGCTGGATATATCTATTTCTATATCTAAATCTCTCTCTCTCTCTCTCTCTCTCTGTATATATATAATTTTATATATATAGAGAGAGAGAGAGGACAGACAGACAGACAGACAGAGATTTACTTTATTTTAAATTCAGTCATTAACGTTGGACTACTACTATCAGTTATTTCTAGTTTTTACTAAAACATAAACAAAACGCAAAGCATGCTGGATATCTGATGATGGTCTTTAATTAACTGCGCTGCGTATCAAACAGCAATTCCATCCTTTTATTTGTTATGCATTGATGTACATAGAGAGAATATATTAAGGAGGGTATGAATAAGGAAGGACTTGCTTACTCAGTAGTAACGATATCTAATTTTTCAAACTTGTTGTTTTAGGGTAATTTGATGAAAAGAGGACCTCACTGAAGAAATATTGTTAACTCCAAACACTAAGAGCTGAACATAAGCGCGACGTAAACGGTGCGTGAGGACTGGAAAATCTTTTCATACCTGTACAATTCCTGTCCGTATTGCCTGCACATGCTGTGGACTCGAATTCATGAAACCCACAGTGAGGACGACATTCTGTGAGTATTCAAAAACAAAGTTATTTTCATATAATAATTTAAGTACGTTGATGGTAACCATTATATTTATGACTATGTTACGAATTTCAGACAGAAAGACAAACAGAGAATGATATAGAGAAATTTCATGGAATAAAACATTTTTTAATGAAACTTATTTTGTGACCATCAAAAGGAGCAGACTAAGTGAGAAAGTAGTTAAGAATAATTAATAGTGCTTTAACATCATGCAATAGAAATTTACTTTTTGCTCTTCAATAATCTATTCTTAAAGTTTGTGCGCAATAGAAATGAAATGAAAAGATCTCTATAAACAGTCTGACGCACAAAGTACAATTTCTTCTACCTTACTGTATCTCCCAAAGGGGCGCCTTTGTAGTTTAGTTATACAGGGAAGCAGCGTGGTCTAGTCGTTTAAAGCGCTGACTCACAACCCGGAGGTCCTGAGTTCGAGTCTTCCGCCCGCCGGCTACGCTGGTGTATACAGCCTTCTGGCCAGCCTTTCTGCCAGTTGGGGTTCATTTATAGTTTATGACATGACACTGAAAAGCAGCTTGCGGGGAGTAGTCACTAGAAAGTATTTTATTTATTTTGTATTTATTATTTTACATATCAAAGAAGCTTACGTTTGCAAACCAGTGGATGAGTCTCGTTACACGGAGCAAACTCGTACGATTCCCTCGGACACACATGATTACACTCTACAAAAGAAAACAAAAAGACAACTGTTGATTCGAATTATTTGGTAAACTTCTAAATCTTAGAAAAAATCATTTACAGATCACTTACTTACACCTTATTCTAGACTGTCACAGTGGGCAAATTAAAATGTTTAAGTCACTTATGTTTTGTGAATTGGTAAGAAAAATCGTAGGCAATTTGTAAACGTGACATGTTACACATATAAAGTGAAATATTTTCCTTAAAAATTCCTAAATATTTTTCATAACAGATTAGCCCAACGAGATTACCCCCCTCCCCCCCCCTACCAGTCTTGGCCTATCAAATTCGTTTCCATGGTAATAGGTAAAAATTACAACTTTTCTTGATAGTAATTGAAAGCACGGACTTACAGTCCAAAACAGGAAACAATCAAGGAAAAAACCAAAAATGAAGAGAACGGAATTTTCAGATATGTTACTGAGTTTAAACTTCTATTTGCAAAATCAATTTTATAAACTACGATGTCATATCAACATTAAGGGATGCATGCTTAGTTAGAAACAATTACTACGAGTTTCATTTTAAAAGCTGTAAAGTTAAAGCATGGTTGCCACACATGTTTGACTTCAAAATTCCCTGACTTTTCCCTGACTGAGTACCAATTTTCCCTGACCACATAACAAGCATAATTCAGAAAATCCACGTAATTCCATAAAATTTTGAGCTATACACAAACTGTCACAATTTCTACATATCCTACATGTAGTTGTAAACTTAAAATACGAGTCTGTTTCTTAACTTAAGCTTTGTTCAGTGGCAAACCTAACAA
>JANSTQ010187305.1:0-18897 GCA_026167885.1 Bergia puertoricense
CCCAAAACCCTTTACCAAAGTCAACCGGCAAATACTTTATTAGAGTCACTTTCGTGCGACCCTATTACGTTTTACCATATAAAAATGTTTTGCTGCTGTCATTTCTTTCTTCAATTTTAAACATTTTATGAAACTGTTATGGAATTTTACTGACACGTTCTTATTTTGACGAGTTTTTATTTAGCTCCTTGTTAATACATGTCAAAAGAAACTTATTATTATTATTATTACTATTATTATTGTTATTATTATTATTATTATTACACACGGGAAAGCTAAACGCTAACCTGAAGTGTTGCCCAACCTAGAAGGCTCGGATTACAGGCCTTCCCACTTCCTGTGAAAACTTGTTTTGGTAGTTTCCAGGAGGAGTGTATCGTGCTACGATGTATGTTTTGATCCAAAATCCACGCTGGATCTTAGCTATTCCAACACCAACTCGTCTTGTTGACTTCCACACAATCTGGGCACCAAGCGGTTCATATATTAAATTATTGTTTTTACCTTTTAATGAGAAACCTTACCTAATAAGCCTCCATAGCTTCGGAAAGTTCTCCTCTCCATTCATGTCATGCTATGTGTAATGAAAATAAACTGGACAAATTTTAGAATATTAAGATTACAAGATTGATAACAAGAAACCTAAATAGTGCCTATATGTAGAAGCCCATGTTCTAGTCGCTGTATGGAATTAAAGAATAATATTATTAAAATTTAAATGAAATTAATCAGACTTAAAGCCTCATGTATATTGAAAAACTCTAACAAAGGATAACATCAGTTCTGACCCATTCCGCAGGAAATATAGCAAAAAACGGTTTTCTGTGTCCGTGAAGGCTTACTGCCACAGGATTTCTGAAAAATACATGCTTTGTGCAAGATTTGTTCATCGAGAGGAATTCTTCGAGCACCCTCTTGAGACTAAGCTCTTGTTTGTCCCTAGTTTAAACTATATCAGACGCAAAAGAGGCTAAAAACCAGGGCTCGGTTGTTCGAAAGGTGGTTAACTTTAACCATGGGTTAGGCAAAAATTCGAAGAACAATTTCCTCACCAAAGAACATGTTTCCAGTTCTCATAAAATACTGTTCAGACTTTACTTAGAAACCCAATTGCTAAACCCAAAATGGCAGTTCAAATCAGTCTGTAAGGCAGTGAACACAAACATGAATTTAATATTTAACCCTGGGTTAGTGCTAATCGGCTTTTGAACAACTGGCCCCAGTATTTTACTGTGTCCATAACCAGGCTATGGCATAAATATGGTTAACAAGATAATGGAGTTTGGAAGTAAGAAGCAGCTAATCTTAGTGTCAAAAGTGAAGGTCTGTGTCAGAACTCTAGGGACAGGGAAGAAAGTTTGTCTCCATTTGTGCAATTTTAAGCTATAGGTGAAAAACAAATGTCCGCAGATTTCGAAATTTTCGTGCGATTTCCTTTACTAACACTTTAGTGCTTCATATTAACTGTCAAGCTTAAACATATAATAATAATAATAATAATAATCAATTTTATTAAGAATTCAAAACCTATTTACAATAGTTTGTAATAAGAGCCAGATAAATGAGTTGTGATAAATCTATAAAAACTAATAGAAAGACGTAACAGCAATAACAATAATAATAAAAAAAAATAATAGTAATAATGATAGTAATAATACTGTTAAAATACTATTGAAATACTAGTGAATGGCTCCCTCTACAGTATGTAATAATAGTAATAATAACAATAGTAATAGTGATGATGATGATGATGATGATGATGATGAGGAGGAGGAGGAGGAGGAGAAGGAGGAGAAGGAGGACGAAGATGAAGATGAAGACGGCTTTATCAAAAGTTCCACAAAGTGGCTCTTTCCTGTTAGATTTACAGGAAGGACTAGAAAAGGTTGAGGTATCCAGCAATCTTAGAATCGTCTCCTCACCTGAGTAAAATGTCCGATCTGAGCACTGACGTCTTCCAGAGTTTTTGGCGGATTCCGGAAGGGATAATGTTGAACTTCGTCATACCTTAAAAATAATCTTTAAACAGTTTAAAGTGCCGCAATGATTGAAAATCAAATTTTTGCTGTCCAACAATAAGAAAAATATACAAAAGAAATGACGTGAAACCTTGCATGATTTCGTTGGCAAACCCAAGGGCGGCTTGGTACCAACAAACTTCATGTTCCATTATATCCTTCACAAGCGATAGAGAAAGCCAATTCTTTTTCTCCAATTCCAAAACCGAGTCCCTTAAAAGCCAACTCGTAAAGAAAAACACCAGAGTTAAAATTTCAGGTCCTGACTTGGCTGCTATTGAAGAACTCTGTAGTCCTTGTTTTGGTTGGAGTGTAAAAATTAATGGAATAATCAACTGTCCAGGACGTAACTGCAATTTGATTACAGTTCCTTCTGACGTTGTTTTTGAATGCAAAATTTCTGGAAAAGCCAACAGTATCGTTTTTCTTTTAAACCAGTTATGGTAGGGATTTTCACAAAAACAAACTTTTGAGCAAAGAACTGGTTTCAGCCTTCGCCAGAAATACAGACATACAGTGGCCATCAAGAGTTTGAGTGTCTAGTTGCCTTTACTTAGCAAGCTTTAAGGCGGTTTTCGCATGGTAAAACTATCGCATAGTTACAAAGACAACATAAAACTTCGTCGCATCATTTTCACAGTATTCTCTGGAGCTAATGTAATGGCAGCGTGCAGAACTTGTTTATAAACACAGTGATTGATAAACAAATTGATTGATAGCTAACTTTAAGGTTATGAGACAGTTGGGGTAGGTAATATCTACAGTTGAAGGTCGGAGTGTCTGTGACTGTACGCGCGTCGTAATTTTCGAAGGTTTGAAATTAGCAATTCGGTATTCTTGGAGCGGCACTTAAGTAAAGGCTAAAGCTTTTCGCTTTCAAGGGAAAAAACCTTGGGAATAAGGTTCAATCTGGGTATTTTAAGGATAAAAAGGCCCTAACATTAAAATTATATATTTGTTACTAAACTAGTGAAGGTTAAATTATCACCTAAAAATACAGATAACAAAAGTGGCTTTTGATTCCTTTAGTTGTTTGTGTATACAATTGCTAGGCGAGGTATTTATAGGGTTTTTCCAAATTATCCGACAAGTAACCCCCGACAACCAACCAAAGGAGATACCCCCGGAGGCAATCCAATTCAAATGGTGAAGCCGCTTCCTCGTAGCTCGACTCATCCTTCCATTACTTTCGAACTGTTGTAAACTGTATGGATACGAGGTAAGTAATCTGAAACAGTTCTTTTGCCGTTTTGGAATTTTCAGGAATAATTAATAATACCTTTAGGCCTCGTTTACACAATAAGATTTCGTGTCAACACACAAGTCATTGCGTCACCGTATAAACCAGAGCAGGATTTAAAGGAGGGGCCAAGGGGGGCACCCATCCCCCTTTCGTTGGCAACTTTCCAGACATTTTGCAAGGAAAAAAAACTAAAAAATAAATCCAGTAGACGACAAATCCTCTTTCCTCTTTCCAGAGTTTAGGGATGCGGCCCCTCACTTTCCCTGGATCCACCCCCGAAACAGGAACATATTTTCGCGGAACAAAATTCGATTTGGTATGTAACATGTCACTTTTTAAACCGTTGTGTTTCACGAAACAGCATGAAAAGTGTGCCGGAAAAATTGCTCTAAATATAAACAGAAGGTCTATCCACTATGGTTTTTATGACGGCGCGAAAGCTATCTGGAGTTAATTCAATATAACTTTTACACTTGTAATTTACAAGCTGGACCGTTGAATTTACAAGAGCACACAAAAATGGATTCAATAAACATAGTAACAAGTCCTTGTTACAAGTGTCCAACTTGTAATTACAGAATTAACGCTTTTGTTTGTTTAATTTATGTTTTGGCAAGTCGGACTTTACATGTTTTATTTAATACTTATAAAGTCTACAAGTGTAAAGGTTTTATTGAATAGACCCCCGGTATAGTGCAAACAAGATTCGTAACTGGCGTACCAAACTTTAACGGCGTCTTTACATGTTGGAATTCTCTTGGTTGATTTAATGTAATATAGATTCTCTCCTTGCCCATTCCACTCAGAATGTTCAAAAACGTTTTTATTGGCCAGTTTTAAAGCATAAGCTGTAGCCTGTCGAGCGAGACCTCGATCCCATGTCAGTGGTTGCGCCAAGTGGATTGCTCGCTTCCTATTGTGTTCTTGAAGGCACTCGCGCTCGTTTACTGTGTAAAAAAATTGAAGGAACATTTACTGATACCCGCTCTCTCTCAAATAGCCGGTATCTCCGGTACTCGTCTCACTCTAATACTATAAATATATATAATATGTTATATTTACCCATTAAGACTTCAGTCACAACCAGCAACAGTCCCTCTCAGGACTACACTCACCCGATGATCAACCAACTGCAAACGTCAGTCACAACCAACAACAGTCCTCAGTCTCAGGACTACACTCACCCGGATCATCAACCAACTACAAGCGTCAGTCACAAACAACAACAGTCCTTCTCAGGACCACACCAACCAAGACGATCAAACAACTACAAACGTCAGTTCCAACCAACAACAGTCCTTCTCAGGACTACACCAATCCGGACGATCAACCAACTACAAACGTCTGTCACAACCAACAACAATCCCTCTCAGGACTACACTCACCCGATGATCAACCAACTACAAACGTCAGTCACAACCAACAACAGTCCTTCTCAGGACTACACCAACCCGGACGATCAACCAATTACAAACGTCAGTCACAACCAACAACAGTCCATCTCAGGACTACATTCACCCGGCGATCAACCAACTACAAACGTCAGTCACAACAAACAACAGTCCTTCTCAGGGCTACACTCACCCGATGATCAACCAACTACAAACGTCAGTCACAACCAACAACAGTCCTTCTCAGGACTACACCAACCCGGACGATCAACCAACTGTACAAACATTAGCTCACCAGATCAGCGAACGTTTCTGGGCAACAATTCATCTTTGCTTCCCATAAACCAAATCCTAATTATAAAACTAACCCCAAGCTTGACTCTAACCTTGACCTATAAGGGAGGGGTGAGTGAGTAGTTGCCCCAAAAGCTCCATCGATATGATTATTCTGGGATCAGTCCCCCCCTGTATTATAAACAGATTTATGGAGGATATAACACAGGAGCACAAAGAAATGAATTTTAAACGAGAAAATAGAATTAATATCTTCAATCCGCCGTTTATTCGTTTTCTTAGACAGACCACAAGTACAAAGTTTTGGAAAATATTAAGAAGTCTTCGGAAAATAATAAGGAAATCTTCGGAAATTGATAAAAAAATTTACAGAATAATTTTTGACGAATTCTGAAAATTTTCAGAAAATCTTTGAAAACCTTCGGAAATTCTCGAAAACGGTTTTAGAAATCTTTTGAAACTTTTTAATCTTCGAAAATCTTCGTAAGTTCTTCGGAAACCTTTGGGCTCTCCGAAAGTTTTTCCGATTTTTCAAAATTATCGGAAAATCGATATCGTCACTAGTGAAAATATCTCATTAGGTTCTCTGATTAAATCTCGCGTGTATGTTATGATTGTTGTTTTCTCCAGTAAAACATTTACGTCTGTATAAGAAAAATGAGCACACCTAACTGAACAATACCACACTCACTTGTGATTTTTTTCATTTAAAGGGACTCTTTCATGACCTAAATTAATGGATTTTCTCTTTTCAAGAAGTTGCATTTTACGTTATTTAGCCAAATGATTTCAAAAGAAAACATCTTAGTCCACTAAAAAGACAGTAATCAACCACTTCTGCCAAGGGTTTGTGCATTTTAAAACAATTTACTACATTGTGTTCCCGCCCGGAACATAAGAATTGACAACTGCAATCCAACTTAATCACCTCCTAAAACAGACCATCCGTAGCATTTACTCTTGAAAAACTTAAATTGGTATCTGAACATTGCCTTTTAAAGACATTTTAGCTTGAAACAGGTTTTTTTGTCAACAAATCCCTGAGCATGCGCAAAGTCGTGAAAGGGCCTATTTAAATACTAACATAAAAAGTTTACCTGGTACAATTACAGCAGCGGGGGGAGCGGTCGGACGGGCTGCAAAAACAAATTGTTTTCATTTGAGTAAAATAATTTTAAACGCTACTATTTTACCATACTATAAAGACTTTTCAGTCTGATCCACAACGGATTCAAAATCCTCCACTGAACATTAGACAGGCTTTAATGTTTAAACAAAATATTAGATAGTCCTTATTTTTTTATTACATATTATATTAGTCGGGACTATAACTACGACCAAATAGCAACAATGACAGCAATGTAGAAATAGCCTGGGCACAGGGAGGGAAAAAGAAGACCAACTGAGACGACCTGAAAGAATATAATTGAGAAGGAGAGAAAAGTAGAGGATCAACAATCTTGTAAGGTAGTGAATGAATATGATTTTTGATCATTAGCTCGGTAGTATTGTAAAACACTGTCAACAATATAAGTAACAGCGCTATAAAACCTCAATTATTTTTATTTTTATCATTATTTCTTCTTCTTTTTCTTGTTATTATGATTATGATTATGCTTCTGATTGTAATTATGATTATAATTATGATTATGGTTATGATTATGATTATGATTATGATTATGGTTGTGGTTGTGGTTATGATTATGATTACGGTTATGATTATGATTGTGATTATGCTTGTGATTGTAATTATGATTATGATTATAATTATGATTATTATTATTATTATTATTAATGGACATTAGGCATTAGACACAGTTTTTACGTTGCGACGCGCTAAATGGTGGGCGCAGCTAATTTTATAAACCGTAAGTTTTTTATTCGGTTTGTGGTAGGGAGGCAGTCAATCAGACCTTTTTGTTGTTACTTGTAAGACATTGACGGCGTGTTAAATAATTCTAATAAAGTCTTTCAGCAACCAAGACCCTTGACTGGCTGGTTCCCAACCACAAACTATGCAAAAATTTACTCAGATATAAATTAATTTTGTCCACGGTTTGGTACGTGCACTGTCAAAGGGTTTCGAAAACTGAAAACGAAATCAGACATACGTTGACACCATCCACACGTAGCAGGACAGGTTTTCATGATGAAGGTACGATATCGTGCGGAGGAGCAATATCCTAGTTTCTTCCAGTACCCACACCCGGCATTCTTGTCACCACCACCCGTGGGGCAATCTGCAAATAAAATTGCATTGCAAAAAACTTCATGCCATATCAATTGATATTGGCACAGGTGGCCCAAGCTTTTGGCGGGGCTTCGAGACTGAAACATGAAGAATGACAGTGATACAAGTTAGCAAAGGTAACTGGTGAATTTTATTAAATTCAGGAGCAATACACGGCATATTTCATATTTCCCATACATTTGCTTAAAAAGGCAGTCACTGATATGTTGGTTTAAACAACGCCCGGGCCCACTTGTTAACCCAAACGAGCCAAGGCAGAATCATTCGTACTTTATTTGCATCCAAAGCTTGGGCAACGGGTAAATACTGGGAGAGTGATTTTGCTACAATGCGTTGAAACTGGACAAGGGGTGGAGGCCTGGCACTAAAACCGTTATAGATGACGACACGAACAACACTTGAACTCAAACTTCAAAAATTAGTGAAACTAAAGCACTTGTGGTCATTTCCGTGAGCAGAATTACCACTCTTTAACAACCAATACGGACTAAGGAAGCAGTGAAGTTTTATTTGAATTGAGAGAAAAAGTCTCTTTCATCCGAGGCTCCCTCTAAGTAGAATCAAATTTGGTAAACTGCCATCTTGCAGTTAAATTCAAATTATTGGTTTCGTTTTGTTTGTTCGGACGCCTTGGCCAAATAAAGTTTCATAATTGCCGAAACAAGCCTTCACTTAAAAGAAGTGTGATATTTTGAAATTTCCTTACTTTTCCTTCTGATCGTCCCTTGTATCGATGGAGTATATTTTCGGACTTCAGCAAGCTCAACAACAACTGATTAATAAATTAAAAGTGACGTAGATAACAAATTATTCATGCATATAGGTAAAAAAAACTGATATTTTGAGTGTTCTTTCATAAAATTGCCAGTTAATTTTTCAAAGGACGCAAAAGACACACTCAAGGCTGCATACTTAATTTTGAATTTTTAAGTTAATATAAATATACCGTAGAAACCTCGACATGTAAACTCCGACTTACATGATCGCTTAGCCACAGCCACAGTTTCTTCTAGAGGCGGATCTGGTGGTTGGAAAGCATTGAATTCGTTCGTCAGACAGAATGAGTTTGGAGCGGCCGCCAGGAACCACAAAACAAAAAAGAGCTTGTTCTTCATCTAGAGGAGGAAACGTGTGTTAAATTACTTTAAATTACATTTTACAGGTTTTACTATCTGCGCATGGCACAAATTACTAAGTCGCAAAACGGTCAATTTAAACTACAAAAGCGCCACCACATTAACCAATTTGTTTCAGCAAGGTTGTTAATTAACACATCATGATCACGGACCTAACATTCACCTAAACAGTTAGAAATCGCAATATTATTTTAGTGGATTTCTACATTTAATTATTTATATACATTTTTCATCTTGTTAATGAAAGGTTGCGGGAAACTCTTCGGAGAAAACAGTAAAAGCTAATGGACGTTATTTATAAACAAATTTTTGAGGTAGGATTTGGGTGTTACAAAGATGGTTTCGGCATCTGCTAAAATGAGATAATGAAGATGGATTTTCTACGATGTATTTTTTACTGCAATGTCTGAGAATTTCATTTTACACCTTTACTGCTCGGCGTTTCACACAAAACTTTCAAATTAAATTTTTGCAACTAAAAAGCTTTTAGCTCATAAACTGCATAAAAGGGGCGTTGTTTAAACATGTTGGTGAATGCATCTTTGTCTCTGATTTGATTGATTCGCGGTTCCATTACCTCCCTTGCCACTTTAGTACACATAATTAAGATGGGGTTTAAAGGAAGGCCTCAAGACAATGACGACCTAAGGCGAGCACGACTGAAGCCATATAGTTGGGCACTGACGGATCATTTACCAAATGATTCATCACCAGAAAGTGTTCTCAGCTGATATGTCAATCTAGGTGATCTGCTCTTGCGTGCAAGGAACGCCTAACTGAATTGATTATATGGCACCATCCCAGAGAGCCGCGCACATACAAGAAGGTCTCAAAATGGCCGCCATTTTAAATTACAGTCGTTGGTTTTAAAACAGTTCTAAGTACTATCAAAACTCATTATGTTTAAATGCACTTATCAGCTAAAGTTGTAGATGGGCTAAAAAGCAACTTCTCTGTTGAATGTAATTACCAGAACTTGTCTGTTTAATAGTTCATTTTACGAAATTCGTTTCTTTAGCAAAACGAGAAAACAACAGCGATCATTACTGATCTCGCAGCGCGTTCTGGGATGGTGCCTTTTGGGCAAACCTGAAAGCGCGCGCTGATTGGCTTACTCCAAGCACGTGCTGAATGTCCGATCACCTGGGTAATATTGATAATTAAGTGCGCGTGGCAGCTTAAAGGAACAAGTGGTTCTCTTGAAAAAGTGGGAAGAAAATTCCAAGATACAGATTGCCTGCATTCAGTTGAATCATTCTAAGGCTCATATATATTTCAATCTGTGTTTTGACTAGTTTTTGGCACAGTGTAGTGATAAGCCGGCACTTCAAATGGTTTGCGAATACTGAGATCTGGCAAATTTTGCATAAACACGGTCTTAATTTGCTTTTGTTTTTAGTTTCGAAATGAAGATAAGGTTTCCCCAACACCCAGTGAAGCTCGGACGGAAAAAAATCTTTGGCAACTTTATAGATGACGTCCGATAACTCAAACAATTTAGTCGAATTTTCCGGATACTTTAGGTAGAACAAACTTATTTCGAGTTATGAAAAATTTGAATTAACTTGACTTGGTAATTCCAAAACTTCCAGTGCAACAGAGAATTAAAGAAATTGTGTGCGTGCATGTGTGTGTGTGTGTGTGTGTGTGTGTGTGTGTATTGTTTGCATCTCAGTGTAAGTGTGGTAATTTAACACAACGAAAATCAAAACGAAAAACTGAAGCTGCCATTAACATATAGCAAACCACTCAAAAAAAGCAGTGTTATTACGAATAATTTGGTGAATGTTTCACATCTCAAAAGTACATTTTTAAAATAAATTAACACCCTTCGTTAAAGCGACGGAGCAAACAAACGGAAGAAGTTGTTTTATAATACCGAATCAAAGTAAAAAATTATGGCCCAATAAAGGAAATCATAACTAGTTTCCTGTCAATTTCCCCATCATGCACCTATTGTTTTGCGTGTGCAATGGACATTCAAGTTACGATTAATCAGCCAATTTCATCAAACTTCAATTTATTTATGAACATTTTGTCTTGACAAAAATCAACAAAATTTAATTTCGGGAGTTGATATTAAAGAAAAAAAGTCATTTCGTTTCAATCAAAACTCACTGGAATCAGCTTCAATATGATTCTCAAACAGTTTTAGTTGGCTCTGACAAAACTCATCAGTAATTAGAGAAATTTTGGCAATCTGAGTATAAACGGTATATGTTTCCCATCGCCCAAAAACTTCGACCTTTGTTAAAAAATACTACAAAAAGACAAGATGTACAAACAAATCCTCAGTTGTAAAAGAAAATTAAAAAGAAAGAGTACAAGCTTGTGCTTAAGCGCAAACATTGAACAAAATTGACTCCGACTTCAAGCTCGACAGATTTTTTTATAGTTAATAGTTATTTTATCACCGTCTCTTCACCGAAAATTTCAGTGTATGACTTAACAACGCTGTTTTTGTAAAAAAATTGAAGCAACACAAATTCCACCCACCTCAAAGGGGATTAGTTTTTTTAACCCTTTAGTTTTGTGTCTTCTCGGCAAGGTTGTCACCGCATACTGGCGTCAAACCAATGGCTTTTAGAATATAGTTCGTAATGCACCATATGGTTCATAAACGGTGCATCTAAACAGAAAATTTGTCGGCGGTATTATTGCGGTTAATATCATTATCCAACTCAATTACAAAACAAGTACGTATTCAATATTAAAATAATCTGTCGTGCGAGAGGAGATGATGAATATTGCTAATTAAATTTACTGTAGTTCCGACTTTAATTAAACAATAAAAAGAAAGTAAATGCGTTTCTTTTCAACTGATTTAGTGCCCAGGTTATTCCTGTTCAATACCAGCAACTGGTTTGATCTATTTGTTACAGCAATATTGCAACATAATTTTTTCCCTCCGTGTTATCTTTTTATCAGCTCTTTTTAAATAAGTCTAGGCTGTTCAAAGCTAAAATATATAAAAATTAGGTATTAGTAGACTTTGCTGATAAACCAAAACCAAAGTTAGTTAAATAATCTTTGACCTTTTAATACATTGAAACTTACATCAATATCTGTCGGTTCTATTGTATTAAATTCTCAAACCGCTGTATTTTAATCAGTTTGTTTTACTAAAATGTTCCACTGAACTTATCCATTGATAATTTAAAGTTGCGGAAAGATCCATACATTCTTAAAGTGATGTTACTCCGATTATCTAAATATCTCTTGATCAACTTTAAGTACATCTGTTTGCAGTGTCACTATAACTATCATTAGAAAAATGGGTTGGCAAAACTGCTGTTTGGCTGAAGGTTTTGAAAGGGACAGTTCTTGTTTTTTATTTATGAAAAGCTGTATGCTTTGCAAAAGTCTTGCATTTGTCAGATAACAGCGAAATAGTCGGGCAGATTCTAAATTTTCTTTTCATATGGAATTTCTTATTTTAAGAATCGAAATTTTGGTTGTAAATACCCTCACATTTCGGGAAATACCGTTGCTGAGAAACTGAATTAAAAATCTCCCGAGAGAGCATGTCTTCAGATCCCCATAGGAACTCTGTGCCTTCGGCGCTCTGTTTAATTTTTGCTATCTCGATCTAAAATTAAAGAAATGCAACAGCCCTGTACATTTCACCAATCGTCCGGAAGAATGTAAAAGCTACAGTAGATGTCAGTTTTTAAAGACGCTGATTAAACTGAGAACACATAAACACTGTGTGGAATTGCTCAAAGGTGTGTGTATAGTTTAATCGGAATTTATCTTCTTCAGAGTTTTTTCTTAAAATTGAAAAAAGTAGTCAAGAAATGTTTTCCAAAATTTTTCAGTGATTTTACTGAGTTATGAGGTTCAACTCGAGTAAAAAAGTTTTTGATTAATTTGAAACACGTCATCACGTGTATAGGAAACCTGCCATTTAGTATCGGCTTCGGTTTTTCTCTTGAAGCAACAAAATGCTCTCGGCAATTCTTTGTCAATTTTCCAAGTGTTCAAAACATTAATGAAGAGATCTCCTTAACGTGACTTGATATTAAACCATGGGTGATGCAACACACGCAACAATATAATTATCTCCTGCAACTTGTCGTGTTGCTGCGCGCTTAACCAACCACTTAGCAACTTTCACGCAACAAATTTCTCTTGTCGAAAGTTGTGGAAGTAAGCTGCAAAAAGTAGACTGGACTTCTAATTTTCGCAATCCGCAACAGAGATATTTTCTTGCGTGAGAATTGTTCAGTGGTTGGTAATACGCGTAACAACACGTTTCAACTCGTAACGATAAATTGTTGCGCGACAAGTTTCAGGAGATTATTGCTCGTACTATAGCACCCTTTAGGAACATTTCATCCTGAGATTTCCCTTTTTGTAACATTAAGGCAGTCAAAATTAACAACTGGTTCACTTAAGTGCCATGGCCTTTTTCTTTCATCTAGTATTGTAGATAATGTTACGATGACCATTCAGTTTATCTACTGAGAATTTACTCCTATTGTGGAGTGGTTTCCATCGAAGCCCATGGGACTTCGTTTATAACCTTGTTTTAACATGCAAGTATACTTTACAAAATACCCTCTGTGACCCCATCCTCCCTCCCTCCCCATTGTCATTGTTTTTCATCATTGTCAGAGCAAAGCAATGGTTGAGAAAATTTTAAAGCTCAACCGTGAAATTTGGGCGATAACCTAATCATACCGTAAAACTGTGAGAAATTCTCAGTCGTAACGTTATAATAAAAGAGAACTCGGAACGTTATTGATGATCAATAAAAATTTCTTTAGTAAAAATATATTTTTAAGAAATAAGATAAAAGTTGGCATTCTAATTTCTCACAGACTTTTCCGAGATTAGCGTGTTTGCTTTATGTATCTCATATTATTATTCTTGTACTTATTTTCAAAGATTTTGTTATTTTGTGTGTGGTTTTTATGTGAATTTTAATTTATATGGAATTCTCTTTTTATCTGTAGGCTTAATTTCGCCTTTGGTGGGGATGGATTATTTTCACAACTTCATACAGTTTGTATATCGGGTTTATCAAGCATACTTTTGAGTAAGCTCTTAAGTTACAAACTTTGCTTATCAGCGTCAAACGTGCCACTCATGATTTCAGTGCCCCATCTTTCTTGTGTTGTATTGCAAATGTAGCCTTTGGCTTCCCAAAACAGCAGATGGGAATGATAAAGTCGCGCCAAACCGGGCCAGGCACCATGTGGACAATTCTGAACATATTCGTAAAAGGCTTCTTCCAACCCCAAAATTTGAAACAAATTGCATTTTGATGTTTCTCCTTTTTCATATTATTTGTGTTCCTTTGTTCAAAGTTTTGCGGTTTGCCATAAACATTCCTAATAATTTGACTCATGTATTTGTGCTTCCTGAATAAAGCTTCTTCTTTTAATTTATTGTGAGAGACCAGATCGCTTCTGGCTGTATTACTATCTACCTGGTAGACAGGTGCAATGCTCGCCATCTTCACAAACCTTCATTGAAATCCTTTTCAGTTTAATAGGAGATACTGGATTGAAAATTAAACCATTATTAAATATTGTGGAATATTGAAAACAAATATTGTCTGCATCTAGTTTTCCAAATATTCATTCTCATGTCAGTTTCAAAATGCATTTTTGAGACAAAGTAAAGCGGTGTTTACTTCAAAAGATGTACCTTACAACTACCTTGTTTGTCTCTGAAAATGCTTTCCCATTTAAGAAAGAGTTTTCCTGTTTTAATTACCACTACTGCTACTACTAGCATTAATAATATCAGTATAGCCCGAATTTATTATTGTTTATGGTCACGAAATCGTCAAAAGAAGTTCATCACAGACTGAACTGAGGCACACAAGACCTTTTTCTTACTAGGACTTGGGGAAATTTTATGAAACTAGTTTCCAATTGCAAAGTAAATAGTGTATCTATGTTTCCTATTAATAAATAAATTTTGTACAAGAAAGTATGATTACAATGTCTATTAGTTGTAATAAAAACCCAAATTATCGAATGAGAATGCAGATTTTCTTGGCAGGTGCAGAGGTCATTTGACACATCGGCGGAACGTTTCGTTGACAGTTTGGCGCAACTTGGTTGACTCAAATACCTCGAGCTGAGAGATCTTTTTCTCATTTTTTTTAAAAGGACAAATATTTGTTATTTTATTGATAAGTCGTTTGGGGGAATATGAGCGCAATATAGATAAAATAAAAAGTCGGAAAGATAGCTTCTGTCTTATATGACTTTGGTTTCTAATTTTTTCCCCGGCAATTTAAGTTATTCAGATAAGTTTGAAATAGTGCAAAATTAACTAACAACATGTAATTTTAATTCGACTAAGTTGAAAACTGATGGATGCTGTGAATTTTTTACTAAGTTCCACTTTAAAAAAATCATACATCACAGTCCTTTTAACAATGATTTGGCTTTTAAAAATGATGGAAAATATATTTATTGTCATGAATATCGAATTATGGAAAATAAACCCACTTTAGTATACTTGGATTTCGAACGTATTTCTTTAATTTTGTAACAAGTTAGATTCTAAATTTATGCTTTCCATTACTTTCCATTATTTTATTACTTCTTATCTTTATAAGAAACATTTTATAAGAACGATGGGTCTAAAAACTGCCAAATTTATGAACATGCCATGAACACATCTCAGGTGTGAGACTTTAAGAAGGAATGTTTTTTCTTTAAATTTTGAACAAATCTCGTGAGAGAGCAGTAAATTTCATACTTGATTTTAGTAAACAGGCGATAAAATACAGTTGGGTAAATGTATTTACTGGTGTTGGGAACAGCCTTTGAATGAATACAGACGCAAACTTTTCCAAAAAAAAAAAATCAAGAAACACTTTAAAGAACATTTGAGTCTGAGATTCGGAGAAAGCTAAGAACTTGTATCATCAGTCCAAAAAATCAAAGTTCTTACGAAAAAAAAGCGTATTCCAAAACAATCTTTAAAATTCTATAGACATGTGACAAACTCACCTTTCTTAACATTCAACAGTACTTGCGATGTGAAGCACTGCCCAGCGAGGAAAGAGAAAGAGCTGGAGAGAGTCTACTGTCACCCCCTACATTACAGCTGATTGGCTGGATGAAATGTAACCACGCATGCATTCAGTCACTGTTTATGCATTTCGCAAGGAAGCTTCTTAGTTGACTCAGCCATAACCTCATGAACGAACAGATAATAAAATATTATTTGTTTTCATTTGTACTGTTCCGACACATGTCATTCTCAAATCAATTATCCTTTGATAGTGACTGACAAACAACTAAAGTTTTCTGTTGCATCAATTTTTCCTTGAGGCGATGCCTCTAGCTTACCAAGCAAAAATTAACATTTCGTTTAGTATACGATATTGGAAAAATGTTGTTCGTGTAAATTTTTATGTTCTACATCGCAGAATTATAAGAATACTAGTAAAAACTGTGCTTTAATGTCACGACGTAATGTCACGCACTTTTCATTTTTTTCAATCGAAGCTTTTTACTTTCACGTAAAAGTTCTAAATTTTCGTTGAAGGTGCCTACAAATCACTCGTTCAGTCAATGAACATCCTTCCGTCAATATCTGAACTGACTGGGCTGTATGTGTGGATGCGTAACTTTTACTGAATTACTTTTACTCGGTTATCGTCAAATAAGATTTTTAAGTTTTGAGTTCCACTGGAATACCTTCCATACGAGCATCAAACACTTGAAAACCATTACTTAGCTAAAACAAAAGCTTGCATTTTAATATTTGTTTGCTGAATTCAATTATATAAAATAAACATACATACATACGTACATAAATTCTTACATGTACTTTTATTTATCCCAAATTTACGAGTAACTATACTGAATAAGTTAATGTCTCCTAGCAGAAATTTTAAACTGCAGCTATCTAGAACTACAATAAAAATAAATACTAAACAACAATACAAATACTAGAGAAGATACTTGATAGACAATTCTTTGTTACACACTAAAACTATAGACAATTCTTTGTTACACATCTTCTAAGAAAGAAGACAATTCTTTTAGGCAATTCTTTGTTACACCTCTAACTCTAAAGTAGTAAAGTAAGAGTTTTTAAAACAAATTCATTAAATCGGTTACCGGTTCGCAAATTATTTGAAAGGGAATTCTCGCGGCTTACAGCCTGTCAGAAAATAGCTAAAAGAATAAAGTCCATAACTGGTAGTAGTTCGTAGCGAATGTGCTCTCCGTGTAAGTTATAACTTAAAGAGTGGAGCGTAAACATGTTTTTCGCATAGTTAGGATAGACACTGTAAGCGCTCACCGCTTTTCTGCAGTTGAGAAAGTTTTACTTGGCGCGTCACTGATCTTTTTCAATTAACTGAAAGGCTCTAAGCTTAATTAAGACGAAATTATAAACTCAATTAATCAATCAAACTTAATTAAACAAAAAAGGAAGAACTGTCAAGCAACAAAATCTTACCCATTTAAAACAGTTTTTCTCCGCTTGTGAAAGTGCTGTTCACTTATTTGATAATTAATAATATAGATTATTCAATAAGTGCAGCTAAGAGTAAAGTAAAAGCAAAGAAAAAGGCGGACACCTTGCCTTACGCTATATTTGCAAAAACACCCATTGTCTCATGAAGGTATGCAAGAACACCGGGTGAACGTTATCGATCATATAGGTGACTTACTTACTTACTTTACTTGAGTTACTGGCTGTAAAAACTTGTTATAAATTCTAAAAACGGTTAAATATCCCAACCACTAGCAGTTTTCGCTTATCAAGTGCTCCACCTATGCCCGAGTTCCCTCCTCGAGCATACACGACAGCAGCCAGTGAAAGAAGGAATGAAGGAATGAATGAACTTTTTTTTTTATCCACGGTCAAATCCGTCAGCTATGTACAAAAACTCTTAAGTCTATAACATTACAAAACAAGTCTATATAAGTCAAACATTAATTATAAATCGCTAAAACAAATTGTGTTTGAAATCAAAGAGAAAATTCAACAGCAACCAACCTTAGTAATCAATTCTTAATATTTCAAATGTGACTTTTAAAGGTGTTTTGCCATTTGCGTCTTTGCAAGTTTAAACATTTAATAGTTATACTTGTTACAAACAAAGTTAATGTTAGAATGCCTATAAACGTTCCCACGTTCCAGCCCTCCCTCTTCCTGACCCCTCTTATTTTGGGCACGATATGTAAACAGGCCTTATCAATGAGAAGGAATGTACGCATATCTTATAGTTTGATCAATGTGGGTTGATGTCGGATGTAAAGCGGACGTTTGAAGAGCTAGCTCTTCGGTATCCTTTTCTCTGTTTGTTTTTCTTCTCCCGTCCGAAAAGGCCATATCGCAGGTCACGTCAGAGCAAAGGTCACGTTGCCGAAGGGCTGGCGTTCGACATTCAACCTTACGGCGAAAAACATACTAAATAAAGCACATATTTAGTTCAGTCGCCAACGTACAGAAACCAATTGTTTTTGAGACTAGCTTTCCTTAAATTAATGCCAAACAATGACTTGGGATCGGTGCACAATTATGGGCACTGATGAGGTGAACTCAACCAATGAGAGCAGAAGTAAATAACCTCTAGTTTGGGTTGCGACGTGCAATGTTTCATTTGGCCACTCACCTTCTCATCAATCTCTAAAATACTCAAATACGTTTTCCGAGAGGAGGATGGAAAATAATTATTTGAATCTTCGGAAGCGTTTCGAGAGGTCTTTTCGGTTTTAGTTGTAGATCACAGGAAAGCACATTTTGGAGTATCCACGAAAGGATGGTCACATTTTGGAGTATCCACGAAAGGATGGTCACATTTTGGAGTATCCTTTCATTAAATAACCACACTGCATAGTTATGACCGAGGTCATCTAAGCGATGCTGCTTTCCGCAGCAAATGAAAATGAACAAGCTGTTTCCGGTGCAACACAGCCTTTTCTCTCCCTGTCAGTAGGTCAGGTGACAATAAAAAATTGAGGCTGTAAGAGATCTGGGTACGAGACTAATATTGCCGCTGATCGAGCGCGCTAGCCTGCGTGCAGACGGCGAACGGTTTTGTTTTAGAATTGTAATTGTCCGCACAGGGTGTTAGACTGTCGGGGACTGTCTGCGACGCAGGCTAGAGCGCGCGCGCCCTCAGAACTTTTCAACAAAAAAAATTAAAAGTTTAAAAATAATATATTTCACTGATGCGGCTCGGTTTAATATTAAATAATGATGATGGACAACAACTAAAACATAGTTACAAAATGGAGATGAAAGTACTAGATGCAGAAGTCATCCTTTCTTTTAAAATAAAAATCCCCGAATGCCAGCTGAACTCCCAGTGTGAAATTTGACACCTTGAATGCCACAAGCGGGAAATTCTTTCTAAATTTCAACCCCACCTCATGAAATTTAACACTAGTTCTTTGTTTTCGAAGTTTGGCAGATTAGCATTCTCTTCGCCATGAAGTTTATTGCTTTGTGGCCACTTTTCAGCCTTTTGGCGTTGATTTTCTTGCTGGATTTCTCTACATCACAAGAATTGTTGCCCCCACCGATAAACATTGCACAAGGGAAGAAAATCACTGCAACTTGGACCTGTGGAGAG
>JANSTQ010187416.1:8397-18891 GCA_026167885.1 Bergia puertoricense
CCTTTTAGGACTTACTGTAGGTTTACCTTTTAGGACTTGCTGTAGGTTTACCTTTTAGGACTTGCTGTAGGTTTACCTTTTAGGACTTGCTGTAGGTTTACCTTTTAGGACTCACTGTAGGTTTACCTTTTAGGACTTGCTGTGGGGAAAAGTGTTTTAGCATCTTCACTTCCTTTATTATTTTTTCAGTACCCATTTGTACTGTCTGGCAAAACAAATAACTCTGGTGATGATTGTTTTGTAAGACCACTTCATGTTTCAGGGCTCGTTCTTGACTTTTTTGCTCACTAATCCCAGGGACAGTGGATATGAAAAGTTGGTGACCAATCATTTATCCTATTTTTACACATCATAGTGTGTCATGACATTCCAGTTATTTTATACGACATTCTGGAAGACATGCTTGGTTTCTCACTTGCATCATATCATACCAAATCCATATTCTCTTGACATACCAAATCTTCAAGTCTTTGTAACTTTCTAATAAGAAACTGTTTACTTCTGCTTTTTCCCCCAGTCACAAATGTCAAAACCTGTGTTTACATGAAGAGCTAAATCTAGAAGAACAAGAACACAGCTATAAAATTTGGTTAGGTCCTAGGCTCTACTACTTCTCAGACTCTTTGAAGTAGAATATGTAACGGTGCTGGAAAGAAAGAATTTGCAAAACTATTTATTTGATGTGTTGTCATGTTTATTTTCTAAATGAAGCCATAGAAACTGCATTGATTGTAAGCAACACAAGTTTTCCAATACAACTTTTTCTTGCTTTATAATTACTAGTCCAGGGACTATAGCTTTCAAGGTTTTCCAGCTTAAAAGTCTGCAATTTTTAGTAGCCTTTGGCTAGTGAACCACTGTTAAGGTTGGGTGCTGGTTTGGATAAAAGGAATGTAGGCATACTGGTACAATTGGTTGTGCAGTGTCATAGACAGTTGTGTGTTTTTATTTGAACTTGTATCTTTGTGTTTTGTTGTTTGTCTGATGTACGTGCTAATTTTCTGAAATAAACAATGGTGGGAATCTAGACTGGATTAGTTTAAAAACTACATCAGGAGTCCCAACTCTCATCTCAGTTATAATTCAATTAATATGTTCTTTATATTATTATTACTATTAATATTGTTGTTATTATAATTATGATTATGTTCTTTTATGTATGTTTCTATGTTATTGTTAATAAGAATGCTGTCATTGTACATTGAGTTTCAGTTGGAGCTGTAGAATCAATTGTAAAGTGAATATACTGTAGGTACTCAAGCAGTGTGAAACTCATTCAAATGACTATACTTGCCACGTAATCTTTAAGTTGTTACTCACAGCAGTACTTATTTAATTACTTGCAGTTCTGAGGAAAAGACATCAAGAAGAGTGAGAAAACAGGAACAGGGATCTAGAAATGAAAGGCAAATAAACAATTTAATTTAAAAATGCTGAGTTGTACAATAATTTATATACCAGTATAGTTTCCTAATCAAAGAAACACTGAAATATTAAGATATAATTGTAGTTTCTTTCCCTTAAAATTGAATGATTTTCAACGTTTTCTCCAGAGAAATAGAAACTTTCCATTCAACTAATAAAGTTGAACAGTTAACTGAATTTGTTATATAAGTTTAGATAAAATTCCAGGATTTCTCTATCCTCTACAGCTGTATTATATCTTAATTGACCTTAACAAAAAAGATGGCGACTGGTACATTTACCCATAACTCCTGGCGCGTGCTCATAAAAACGTACAGAAAGGATCTAAAAACTTCAAACCTGGCATACACAATGTTGTTAGTGCATGGACAGGTTTCTTAAAACAATGGCTTTCCACGTTCACCTATTCGCTGCGTTAGGTTTGCAAGGCATTGTGGTCAAATGTACAGCCGCCATCTTTTTCGGTATGGTGGATTGAAAACAGACTATGAAAATGTATTTATGATTATGTGAATCTGTTTACATTTAGTGAATAAACACCCTCTATACTTTTTGTATCAAGCTATACAATCCCAAGGCTGAAAATGTGTTAGAAAAGTGAACATTTGCCGAAGGGAGAGCCAAATGTGAAACTTTGAGGACACTTTTTCAACAATAATTTTCTCATTTGGAATGGCAAAGCATGCATGATAAATGCAATGAAACAAAAAGGCAAAATTTGTTGAGTTCTTTGTGTTTTGTGGTATTGAATTGTTAACTGGTTTCGTCTTCTTTGCCCTTGTTACTGTTCCCAACCAAGAAGCTGAGTTTTCGGCCATTATACAGTAAAAGCAACCAAAAATAAAACAATTTTAATTGCTTGTCAGCAGTTGCAGATATTGGCCCTGCTGTTTCGAAAAATATTGGCCCTGCCAACGAGCATCATGTGATTGATTCTGACCAATAGCATCACGTATTTTCACAATGAAAATTATTGTTCAATTATAAGTGACAATACCGATTTATTTGATTATTGATTTATTTGGTGAGAAGACTGCTAGGTATCATTTCTTAAATTATGTTATTCGTATGAAGACTGTAGTTTGTAAAGGCTCAAATCTGAAAAGGTACAAAGCACTATATATTAATTTACGTATTTTACCATAATGTGCTTTAGATTATGGTGTTTTTGCACAAATTTGGGAATAGCAAAGCTACCTCTTTACTACTTTTGTTAACCTTAAAAGTAACTTGCTGTTTTAAATGTGTTTTAGGAAGCGTGGGAAACCCAGACAGGAAACCCCAGAATCAAAATGGACAAGAAGTAGAAGCAAAGAGCGCGATAGGAATTCCAGTGAAAGCCCACCCACAAAATCTGCTTGGTCACAAAGCCCAGTCCGTCGTCAACAGCGCGATAAACAACATAGGAGTAGGGACAGGTGAAATTAAATTTCCGTTAAGAAGCTGCTGCATAGCACTTAGTGACCAGAGAATTTTCCAGATCCTGTTGGTATTTACATTTTCTGACACACAGGCTTATTTAAGGGCTTGAATCAGTGGAAGTGCAAAATAGTAAATGATTTTTGGTAGAAGGTTAAAGTAACCGTGTTGTATGTTTTGACATGTTGCTGGTTGTCATCATATGGCGTTTCTATAGTAAACAAAATATGCGCTGTCTTTATGATTATAGCTTGTTTTGTGGTTGGTAATTTATGGATACAATTACAACCCTCATCCATGGAATCCCAGTCTCATATTGTAACAAAAGTAAGCTGTTCCCGAGTGCTGTGCTAGAATTACGGTAGAAAGTACACTAAAATTGGGGGGGGGGGGGGATGAATAAATCAGTCAAACTGCTATCTTTAAAGAGGTTTTTTCACCACGCAATCAGGCGTTTCTCTTTTTCAAAAGTACAGTGGTTATATTAGTTATCCAAGGAATTTAAAAGAGAATGCCATGAACCACCCAGGTCCACCAAAAATCACTTCTGCCAAGGTTCGAGGTATTTTAAACTAATTAGTTTCTTACCTTGTGTTCGAGTACTAAACAAGTTACAGTATGATTATCCAAAATAACACAAAAGGAAACAACCCAAATTAATCACTGCCTTGACCACACCATGCATGCCATGGCCTGTTGTAAAACTTTGATTGTCATCTCAACAATGCCTGGTTGTACATATTTTAGCTTGTAACTAGTTTATTTTTGTTAATAAGCCTTGGATCATGCGCAAAGCTGTGAGATGGCCCTTTAAGCCAATAATAGCTATTGACAGTCTGTAGATGTGATAAAGAATTCATTGTTAAATTTGTCTTCTGTTTTATTACAATGCAGAAGTAGAAGTCCTCAACGGCAAGAAAGAGGGCGGGAGAAAAAGCACAGGGACAGGAGAAGGCAAAGCTCAAGTCATTCAGAACACAATAGTCCAATAAGAGAACGACGCAAACCGTCAGTATCACCAGATGTGCACAACGTACAAAGAAACAAACACAGAGGTGGTGACAAGAGACATTCTGAACGATCTCGCAGTAGTGAACGTGGAAGCAAACCTGTTGTCGTCCAGGCAAGAAATTATAACGATATAAGTGATGAAGAACGAGTGGCAGTGAAAAAGAGAACCAAAAGGCAGCAGAGAAGTTTAACGCCAGAGGAATCACAATTCCGTAAGAAGTCACGGCCAAGAAGCCCAGTCGAAGAAGAAAACCCAAGAAGACAGCAATACTCGCCAGAAGGACGAAGTAGGTCGAGAATGAGCAATGTTTATGATAACCAAAATGGAAAAATCCTTGAAAGAAGCTACTCGAACAGAAAAGAAGTTTCTTCAGCAAGCAGTAGAATAGCTCACCGCAGTCCAACACCACCAGGACAAGAAATCCAATCCCCTCCAAGGAGGCAAAGGAGAAGAGCTCGAAGAAGCACTGAAAGTTCTCCAGAAGCTAGAAGGCATTCTGGATGCTCAGACAGCTTGGAGAAGGAAGAAAGGTTTCGGAAAAGCTTGTCAAAAGAGGAAACAACTGTGCATCCAAGACAACAAAGGCAGAGGAAAGAAAACTCCATGGGTACAGTAAAGGACTGGAAAAATTCAAGAGAAAGGAAACGCTCTCCAGTTAGACAAAAGGCACCTCCAAGTCCAGCCAGAAAAAAAGAGCCAAGAATGCCAAGTGTTTCACCTTCCCGAAAACCAGGAGGAAAGAGGTCTCCCAAAGTGGAAGAAAAGCCAAGTAGAGGGAAAAAGGTTGATGATGAAGAGAAAAACAAACATGTATCAGATTCATCATCTGAAGCAAGTTCGAGTGAATCTTCTGATTCTGAATCAGATTCTGGGAGCGGTTCTGAATCAAGTATTCCAGAAGATAGTACAGATATTCAGAAAGGCAACGTAACTATGAAATCAAAGGGTTCTAAGAAGAATATCCCACAGAAATCACAAGAATTCCCAAATCAAAGAGAGCAGAGCTGCTCTCCAGGCCCCTCACTCCAGTCACCAAGATCTCAAGCAAGCCCACCAGCTAGACGTAGACAGAAATCTCTCAGCCCACCAGCCAAATGGAGGAAAAGGTCTCCAAGCCCAAGAAGACTACCGTCCCAGTATCAATCACCTCCTCAACACAAATCTAGCCCAAGACGATTGCCAACCCAGTATCAATCACCTCTTCCACAGAAATCCCCTAGCCCACCAAGCAAACTACCATCTCAGTATCGATCACCTAAAAAGGAATCCTCCCCATCATCTCCCCAAGGAAGATACCCATCTTCACCAAGACAGAGGTCATCTAGACGAAAATCACCTCCACGTAATAGATCTTCCCCACATCGAAGAACAGCTTCTCGAAAAAGATCACTTTCTCCTGCACAGTGGAGACAAAGATCACTTTCGCCAAAGATGTCATCACAAAGAAGAAGAAGGTCACCTTCCCCATCTCGAAGATCACCTCCATCTCTAAGAAGATCACCTTCCCTGACTAGAAGGAGAAGATCACCTTCACCCTACAGGCAAAGATCGCCACCAAGAAGATCTCTCTCTCCACCATGGAGAGGGTCACCTCCACTACGAAGGAGAAGATCACCATCACCATACAAACACAGATCAATATCACCCAGAAGATTGCCATCCCCACCTCGAAAAAGGTCACCTCCACCACGAAGGAGAAGATCACCTTCACCATACAGACGGAGGTCACCTTCCCCACCTCATAGAAGAAGAAGATCGTCTTCCTCATCCGAAAAAAAGGCACAACCTCGTCGACAATCACCTCCATCAAAGGTGGATCGAAATAGAAGTAGGACACCAATCAGGAGACAACAGATCAGAAGCCGTTCACCAATGAGTCATAGTCCAGCAAGACGCCAACCATTTTCAAGTCAGGAGCAACACCGCTCCCCAAGCCGATTACCAAGTGAGAGACGTGTGTCAGCGAGCAGTTCCTCAGAGGAGGAGGAGGAGGAAGACAGGTGATGTTGCTTTGCCCTTCCAGCCCCATCCCCTTTATCAACATGTATCTTCTTACAACAATACAAAATCATTTGTTTGCTTGTTAGACTAAAGGAATTGACCATACACAACAAACTACCCAATATGAACAGCGTAATTCTTCCAAACTGTTTAAAAACAAAGCATGAATACAGTGTTGGAGACTTTAGCAACACATTTTAAGTTGTGTTTGGTGAAGGTAAAGGGCGAAGGTAAACGTGCTGACTGGAGTCTAGGGAGGGAACACTCAAACATATAACCTATCCAGAGAAGCACCTCCTAATATTATACATTCTTTTCGACCTTCTAGTCCTGACAGTATCAAATTCGGGCAACATTATCTAAGACAGGTTTTAGAAATTTTCGATTTGAGAAAACTTAAGTGGAGGGATTGAGTTCAGATACGTGATTGAGGTCTGTAGTTTCTGAGTATTTTTGTCACAAAATATGACAGCACATCCCTAACTAAACTTTGCTTAAGTAAACCAACTTTCCCGGTTGATTGTAGTTAAGATCAACTGTTTTATCTCCAGACTTTACTTTCATAATTTTGTCATTGCAGTATTTCAAACAAGTACAAAATGACCACTTGGTGAAAGAAGCAGAAGTCTGGAGAAAGCAATACAAAAACATGTTTTAGCATCCCAGTTGCGTAGATGTCACTTTTGACTGTCTTGTATGATGTTTTGAAATTTCAGTCTCAAATAATTGTGTAATTCGTGCTTTATTTTTATGTATTTTTGAATGTAGCATCCGAGTTTGCATTTTGGAAATACCAGCCTTTGAATCAGTTGTGAAAACAGGTTTTGTTTTAAGTCACCTAAAGTGCTTATATTCAAGAATATTTGTTTTCATTTCCGTTCTAAGGCACTCCGAAGAACGACATGTACAGAGAAAACCACAACGAACTTCAGAACGAAAAGATAGCAAAGCCAGTAACGCCAGATCCGGAAGCTCCCGTAAATCGTCGGTAAAAGCCAGTGCAAGTTCCAGCAGCAACAGTGGTAGTGACAGCGAAAGTGAGAGCGGTAGCAGTAAAAGTGAGAGCAATGGAAGCAGCAGTGATAGCAATGTTAATGAGAGCAGTGGTAGTGCAAGTGGAAGTAGTGACAGTGACAGCAGCGATAGCTCGGGTAGCGAGTCAGAATGAGTGAAAATGGTCAAGATTTCATCGTGACACGCAAACCCACCGGACTGTATTGGTAGTACTACTGCAGTTTATATCTTCGCCACAGATTGCTGTGTTAATTGCTAGCATCGAGATACCACTTTAGAACCCTATAGATTGTTGCACTGACAGAAACACAATTCTGGACAACTCTAGTGGGACACGAAGATTTGATAATACTTCCTCTCCCCCGTACAGTGTTAATTGGGATAGATGGCATACATTATCAGTACCTTTTAATTACGTAACATTCATTTGGGGGAGAAGGGCAGTTTCTAAACACTGTGAATGATTTTAGATTTTACCTTATTCAACAAAATCGAGATATTAAACAAGATTGACAAATGAAAGTGGACCCCAGTCACATTGTCCATAATTGTGGTTTTGGAGTAAAGGAGTGTGACGAGAGACTCGTATATGTGTGGAGCGACAGATGAATGGATTGTCTTGTGAAAAGAGTTACCAACCCAATACATTACAAGCTCAACAAACCTTGGACGTTATGTTCGGTAATATTAGTTGGTTATCGTTGATGGCAAAATAGTTTTCTGCAAGTTAAGTTGCGTGTGTTGTTAGACACTTTTTATATAAGAAGTATATAAAATCAAGGCTATCTGTTTGTAAAATGGTCATGTGTTAGTTTTAGGTGATTGGTACTTAGGTTGCTTTCCATTTGTCTGGTCTGGCCAGCCGAAAAGAACTAGTTCTTGCCAGTGTAAATGCAGGGTTCGTACGGGTCATGGAAAACCTGGAAAGTAATGGCATTTTCGAAATTTGTTTTTCCAGGCCTGGAAAGTCATGGAGTTTTGTTTTTCGTTCATGGAATTTCTAGCTTCGGTCATGGAAAATCAGTAGAACTGAGTTTTCTGGTTTAAAAGTTTGAGTGAAAAACCACTGAATTATGTATTTTTCGAATTAATGCGAAATCAAGTGTCACCTCAAGCATCAAATATGCTTGAAAATAGCAAAACCGAGATATTTGGATAATGTAAATCTTGGTGTATACGCCGACCCTCCTTTTTAGGGCAAAAAATAACTTTTTTATGTTACCCATGTATAAGCCTTTGTGAAAATGAGGTCATGGGAAACACCAAGAGGTCATGGAAAGTCGTGGGATTTGAAAAGTCCCAGAGCGTACGAACCCTGAAATGGAAAGGTCGAGGCCAACGTAACTGGCCAATCACACATGAGAAGGTGCATGCGCGTATTTCTTCCCGTCAAAACTCGCCAAATTCCCGCGCTTTGACCGACCCGGAGCGAGAGAACTGAGCGACTCTGATGTATGAGCAGCGCCAGTCTGGCCGGGACCAGTTCTAATAAGTACTGCCGCAGACCTGTGCGATTCGGTGCGATTTTGAACGTATGCGATAAAAATCGCATGTGATCGCACCGTGTGTGGCGGCCTGCGACGAGATTTTTTTCGCATGCCATTGAAATCGCACCGATCAAACATGTTTGAGTTAATCGCATGTATTCGTAGTACGTAATCCCTTCTTGTCGCAAAGGTGTGCGGTGAACGCGCAATAAATTACGACTGAAATTCTCGAAACTACCAGTGAGATGGCTTAGCATGTGTCGATGTGTCGATGTGTTTGGAATTAACTCGTGGATGACAGTAAAACAACAAAATGTTTCGTTATGGGAAACTATGCAGTGCCTGTTTGATGCAACTTTACCTGAATATGGTAACAACAATCTTCGAGCAAAAATGCTTGTCCAAAATTCCTTTTGCATATTGGCAAACTGACTCGAGGTGGTTTTATTTACTATTTGCCTTGAACCAGAACACATTGGCCACATCATACTGGCGGCATGTATTTTACACAACGTTCTTGTTGTTAACCAGTCATCTCAACAAAAATAGTAGTGCAACAACAACATGCAAGTTTACAGCCGCCATTTTGACTCTCGGATGATCGAAATCGCTCGTCGCTTCTGTGACGAAAGCGATCACATGCAATTTTTATCGCATGCGTTCAAAATCGCACCGAATCGCACAGGTCTGCGGCAGCCTTAATTCGTGCATTTCATTTGAAAACTGACTGGTCGGACCGGCGAGACCGATCAAATGGAAAGCGACCTTTGTTATGGTTACACCTCGGGCGTGCTACAGACAGTTTTAATTTTAATGCAGTCGAACTTTATCGACACTGTCAAAGTTAACTGTGAATCCACGTTAAAAATGAATTTCAAAGATGTTAACAGTTACTTTGTGCAGATGTTTTATCCTTCTTCACAAATTAAATTCATCTGACTTCTACATTTTTCTCAAAGTGCTCGTTCAAGGCGATTAAATTTGACAAAGAACCCCTTTAACAAACAGAGTTATCAAGGATCGCTGCATTCTGGCACTGTTTTACGTTAGACAGTAATATATCTCGCTCGGACCTTCACGACTTGTAACTGTAATTCGTTTCAATCGTCCTCGAAACCGTATTGGCAACTTTCAAATTAGCATTGTGCATGAATTACTTGTAGTGGCAGTTATTTTGATATAACGGTTTTTGCCGAGAGGTGGAAAGATAACGAAATCATACCGTAAAATAGCCTCCAAATCGGTCGCCTCATCTCCTTCCCGCAGCGGGACCCTCGGAAATTGGACTTCTGCAAGCTCATGTCGTCACGCCTCCAACTGGAGCCTCCGCTTTATATCAAAACAACATTCCATTAAAAAACTAGAACCAATAAAAAGCAGGTAAGAAAACGTTGTCACAGCTGGAAATTGTTGCGGTAACTGGACCTGTCAAAAAAGCCATTCGATCCGTGGGAAATATTCGCATATTTAAATTTATCACGGTAAAGAAAATATTACCGCGCATCTGATTGGTCCTGATTAGTCCTGATTGGTTGGGCGTGACGACATGGTAGAAGTTTGCAGATGTCCGATTTCCGAGGGCACCACTACACGGGGGAGATGAGGCGGCTGCTTTGGAGGCTAACCGTGAACAGCCCAATTAAATTTGAATTTGGCACGAATTGAAATCGGTCTCGGTTGAGTAAAGTGCAAAAGTGTTTGTACCCTTTAAAAGCAATTTTGGTGGAATTGTGCTTAAAAGAGACTATGTACTGGCTTTTGCTGTATCACAATAGGATTGCACAATCTAGATGCAAGATGAAAACAGCTACGAAAACGGGTTGCAGTTACGAAAGCTAGCTGAAGCGACTTTCTTATTGGCCCAACGGAATATGTAATCTCGGGTACTATTAAAATGGCGCCAAGATGCGTTGATCATTGTCAACTCGGTTTGTTCATTATGTTTTGAGTGACAAATGTCAGGAACAAATTTTTGAAAGCACTGTTTTGTGAAACTGGCTCTTAATTATGCCCCTGTCTGGGTTAAAGCCAGAGGGTAGGGGTGGGGGAGGGAGAAGATGTGGGGTATTCGAACCATTTTTTATATAATTTTGATCAATTTCAAGTTACCTTGATTAGTGCACTACACATATTGGT
>JANSTQ010187527.1:0-18890 GCA_026167885.1 Bergia puertoricense
AAACAAGACCGTAACCAAATCCCAATCCGAGCTGGGGCCAGTGGATGAGACCCCTTTCCTGAAAATGGGTTCCATATAAATATACATATACATATATAGCGAATAAAACTGGAAGATCATTGATGCATGATGGTAATTTGTATTTATTGCGCGACAAGTTTGTTTGGAGAGGGCCGAATGCCCAAACTCTCGTCAGGCGCTACGTTTTGAATGATAACAGATATTTTGTTATGGATATTTAGATACAGATCAATGATCAATTATCAATGATCATCCAGTTCTATTCGCTACAACGCTCCTGATAATATTTGAGCACTGCACAGCATTAGAAGTCTATAACATGAAAAGCAAAATTACACGCTTGCATTAATCCATTGTCGGTACAGTTATTGTGTACTCAGGTTGTTTTGCCGATACTGAATTCTCATACATTTGCTATGAAAGTTCCTGCAAACAATTGGTGGCAAACAGCTGTTCTGATCAATTACTGCTAATGTTCGGTTTTTGTTGAGCTCTCTTTCCTTCCACAAATTTGTATTTATTTTATGTTTTGTATATGTTTTTTAAGAGTTCCTCGAGCAAAGCCATGGGTACAGAGTAAATAAAATGTCCGTCTTGTCTCTCAACTTTCGTTTTCGTGTTAATTTGTAACTCCTTAACAAAACATAGCACTTAACAACACTGGATACGCTGGATACAGTTCTCAGTGTAGTGGCGTACGTCGAGTCATTCCCGTCCGTGGGAAAACTCACAACAGTGTGCAGCAAGTTTTGACAGAATTGATCGGTTTGTGGTTTTGTAGAAAATACCGCTTTCTTCATATTTTCCAACTGTTTTGAATCAAGGCAGGTAAAATGTTTTTGACAGATTTCTTTGCAGATTAGTCAAGCTTAACAGTTAGCATCTGGTCGTTTTGATTGGCTGAAAGGTTTTTAAACCAATGAATCAGGAGTAAGAAATTATGTACCGAATTAAGAAAAGAATGACCTACGTTGTTAATCAATCAGAGCAAAGTAATTTTGTCTTCCTCCATGTTATAAACGACAAAAAAAAAACCAAGAAAACAATCAATGATGTTAGTTTCCTCTTAAATAAACGCCTATAATTTTTATTCCTTTTGGGGGGTTGAGGAGGGTATTTATTTAAGAGGGGTAATGTTTATTTCAGAAGGGGGACGTTTATTCGAGAAAAATACAGTATGTCACTGTATATTTTGTGGTTTAAATGATTTAAATTTAGGAGTGAAAAAAAAAACATTAACAAAAAGACTAAGTTAAATAATTGATGACCAGGCTTGCCGGACGGATATATAGTGGTATCAATTTCCTTAATTATAATAATATTCGACCACAAAATCAAATTTTAATTGTTCTGCAGTATGCATTTGTTTTTTAATGCCAAGTATATATAAATATGCGACACCAAATCAAAATTTAGTTTTACTGTAGTATGGACTTGTCTTTTAATGCCAAGTAAATACAGAGTACTTATTCTGATTACAAGATTCACCATAGCTCCTGCATGTACACCAATTTACAAGACGGTTTTTACAAAGCAATTCACAAGATAAACTTTGATTAGTTGAAATCGTTCTTGCTCTCTACAAAATCCCCGCCATGAAGCGCGGCAGCCGTGTATAGGAGAAATTTGCTGAGGGACGGAGTTGTTAACATTTTACCTAACTAGCGGTAATCTAACCTCACGTTTCAACTAAACAGAGTGAACATTTAGTAAGAAATAAATTAGCATGTGGACCGAATACTTTATACGTGACAAGTCTTTGAAAAGTTCACAATGGTACAGTGAATGTATGGTTTGGCGGTAAAAGTTATCATTCGCGGCAGTCGCATATTAAAATCCAAAAATTTTGAAATTTTCAAACAATCATTTCTCGGAAGCTCTTTAACGTATCATTTTCATGTTTTATGAGTATAGTTAAGTTTGATTTTTGTTATTTTGTGTTAATGAGACAAAATGCAAACAATTCTAATTCGATTCTCCTACAAGCTAAAACATCCGCTCTACATGTGATCATCTTAGCCACAGGTAATATGGTGCACGTAGCACTTTCAAAAAATACAAATTGGATGAATCTTTCCACTTGTTCAGGTATCTGATTGAGACTTTCAGAAAAAATGGAAATAACAGGTAAACTAACCAAAATAGTTTTTCTTGTGAAAACAGCAAATATATATTCTAGTAATACCGTCTTTTCCTGTGTTAATCTCTCTCTTGGTTAGCGACAGAATAATTTGAGAGGTGGATTTGACAAATATGCAAATTACATGTGCCTTCAGTAACATCATTTTAAATTTTATTTGTTTGAAAAAGATCGAATTAGAATAGATGCGTAAAACTGGTGTTGCCGAAGACTTGCAAAAGGCAATTCATACTAAAATGATTCTAAATTTAAGAACAGCGGCGTTACATATGATGATGGAATGAATTACACAAACTCTGAAGTTGAAAGTTCTTAAAACACCTTTGATTTAATTATACGTATAAATGACTCCAAGTAGAGCGTGTTGCATTGCATGATACCTTTCAAGCTCTCATTGTTTGCAGTATAATAAAATACGAGGCTTAATTCTGATTATTTTCAAGTTTTCACTTAATAAAGAAAGGGAAATTCATTTGAAAACACTGACTGTAAACGGACTCGCACTAGTACACGAAAACACAAAAACGGTACTTGCAAAACATTTGTTTACTTGCCACAGAGTCTAAGTGTTAGAAATGAATCAGTGCACTGGCATGAATTTCAAAAAATTTATTTTAAAAAAAGTAAATCGATATTTCACTAGGATTTTCTTCATTGAAAAAACGATTCGAGAGAAAGGACAATTTTTCGACGCAATCTTTCACTGGTCATAATACACTCTGATCATTGAAATCACTCATTCTGTGTTTTTCTCCCTTTCTTAATTTCCTTAAATTTCAAACAAATAATCACTTCATTTGTAAATAAATGCAGTATAAATCCAATTGGCTCATCAAAGCCACTTCCTCACTTTAGTTTACTTTTCAGTTAATGGTTTTACTGGGATAAATGTGACAGAATGTGTTTTTGTATAGCAGAGCTATGATATCCTTGTTCTAAACTTACAATATTTCTGCACATTGTTTTGCTGCAAGAAGATGCACGTAACAGGTACAATTCCTAACAACAGCTTTTTTTTTAATTCACATGCACGAAACGCGAAAAGCTGTGAAAAATACACGACTGCATTGCTTTTGGCCAGTAGAAGTTTTTGTGTTATGTTAGTGCAGGTTGATGAGGTCTTGTTAATACATGTATTTTGTATTTTGACACCTACAAACACGAACTGTTCCAAAAACCAAGCAGTTAATCATAAACCTCGAAGTGGAGGTGGATATATAGTATATAACAAATTTGTGATTAGAAACATCTATTAACTGAAAAAAATACGAGAGAAAAACAAACACCGAAAACTCCCTTCAAGCGCACTCATGCGTGATGCGAATAGCACTGAATATTTTTGAATTCAATAGCCAATCATAACGCGCAATAAGAAACATTTCAAAATAAATACTTTATAAAGCTATGGTTTAAAACATTTTCTCCCGTTTGAAGTGGATGCCAGAGTTTTACCTCACGTAAGAATGACATGAAGAAGCTAAGCCATCTTTGTATTTGTTTGTACTGTTTTATCTCGTCCATTGCTAATGCTGCCACCTAAAACATCAATCTTGTTTGGAAATAATGTATTTTTATTCCAACAAACTGGAACAAATTGCAGTTCTTTTGGTCAAGCTATTGTACATTGATTATACATACTCTGTCATTATCGGTAACTGAGAGCTGCTCAAAAGGAGCGGTCTAAACCACGAATTTCTTGAAATTAAAGCTATGTTTTATAGAAACGTCAAAAACTCACACTCGCGTTGAGATTTAAAGCGAGATCAAAAAGTACTAATGAAATTACTCGGTGCAACAATCAAAAGCTAGAATTGAAGATTGTGGCTCACGTGTTATGGTCAGCCGATTGAATGTTTTGTGTTCTCTTCCTCTCTCATAGGTCAGCGGAACTGTTAAGGGATTAAACAAAGCCAAGACTTGAGAGGCCGTGTAGGTTCGAGGTGCCAAGCTGTATCGACAACAAAGATATTGTGGCGACAGTATGTGACAAAGAATACTTCACGTTGTTTGAAACACGGACTCCGCACAGCTGAATTCGCATTAGTGGCAAAATAACAGAATTGGCTTGCAGCAATATGGAAATTCCCCGGCTAGATTCCGAGTGTGTGGATGTTGACACTTCAGCAAAAAATCGTGTTACAATCAATGTTGGCGGAATCAGGCATGAAACTTTTTTCAGTACCTTAGCAAATATTCCTGATACTAGACTATCTTGGTTGAGCGAGAGTTCAGCTGCCTTCTACGATGCTGAGAAAAAGGAATATTTTTTCGATCGACACCCTGGAGTATTTTCACAAGTTTTGAATTTTTATCGGACCGGAAAACTTCACTGCCCGACTGATATATGTGGTCCTATGTTTGAAGAAGAGCTTAATTTCTGGGGAATTGACGAGAAGCAGATGGAGCCATGTTGCTGGGCAAATTATACCCAACATCGCGAAGCTGAACTTAATCTTAAAGCTTTTGTCGGTCCTGGATTTGAAGATTTGAAGGAGGAAGAAAGCGATGATCCAGACAGCTCCAGCTCAACAGATAGATTGTCGAGATTTTGGCAGCGAATTCGTGCTAAGATGTGGCGGTTCCTGGATGAGCCTTATTCTTCAAAACGAGCGCGGGTAAGAGAAAATTAATGCATACATGTAAGAACAGAAACATCATCTTAAATGACTGCGAAATCTTATAGCAAAATGCTAACATTTGAGTTTGATTTTTGGAGGCTTTCTTTGTTCATAAAAAAAATTGTTGATATTTAAAGTTTAGACGACTTCTGATTGAGAACCATAATGGCTTCAACTTCTGCGGCAATTTTGTTTTTCTAACACACAGTGTATCTGAGAGACTGTGATTTTAAAAATTCATAACGCTGCAGTGAGTTTATACATTTTTGGCTGTCTCTCAAAGAGTTAATTATACGCTCCACGTCAGATCAACTCAAAATTATAGTTTTTAGCAACAAGCGACAACGAATTATAATTTTGTCTTCTCTAAATTTAAACTTTCAATAACCGTTGTCAAGTTTCGAAATATTGAAAGACTTTGTTTTGGCTAAAGGCATAAAGAAACCATTTGCATTAAGGAAGATACTGTGATAGAACACATGTTTTCGGAATTAAAAATATACAACATAAAACCGCATGAGGGGTTTGCGAAATTAAATTAAATCCAAATAAAATAGAAAAGCTCGTCAAAAAATACTCAATCTGACATTGTAAAATGCAAAATATGAGTAAAACACAAAACATGTCTCCAAAAAGCTAAAATTTGTCAAGCTGTGGCAAAGTAGTCAAGAACTACAAATAATTCAATGAGGTGCTTATACAAAAGATGATATGCAATGTTTGCCTTCGCGTCATTTCTAAACATGAAAATCCTAAGTTTTTCATTTTTAATACAAGATCATTGAGTGGTGAATTATGCTCCCCGTATCTAGTGGCGAAATATGATAGTATCTAATTAAAATATTTCGTGGCGATTTCTGAGTCAGAATTTCTGGTCAATTGTGAACTGCAAACAGCGACTGGATCTACAAATGGTTAAATTAATGACCTCCAGTGTTTTATCTTCACAGGAAAAATGTTTTAAAGTGAGAAATACAAATCCTAAGATTTTTAAATTCTAAAAACCTAGAGCAATAAACTAAATCGCATTTTTAAATCCATACAAAAAGAAATATATTGGAATCGACAAACTCGGCAACGAAGCGTATTTCGTGGATTTATTATTTTTTTTAGCAAAATAATAAGAAATTACTAGTGAAAACGGAAACTCAAATTAACAGAGTTGAAATCATTAATAATGCGAGCATTTGGAATTAACCAATCAGATTTAGCAAAAGAATCTTGGAACAGCTGCCCAATGACGTCACGAGGACCGTAATTGGATTGCTTCAAAGTTTATGACAAAGCGTGCCGATCCGCTTACCATTCATTAATAGATTACTCAATGAAAAGTTGAATTGTTGTTAATTTACCTGAATCTTAGATAAAACTGAAATTTTAATTCTCTATTTTTGAAAAATTTAAACATTTTGTTATCTTTTCCCTCATTTCAATGCGCTAATTGCAATGCAAAATGAGAGAAAATCAGTATTTAATACTCAGTAGTTACAGCGTTATTTTCTATCCTTTTTAAGCAGCTATATAGTCCCTAATGAAGTCCAAGTTGTCTGTTTACATGTCTTTTTGCTGATACTGATTTTATTGGAGATCAAGAGTATCTAGACTGAAAACTATGTTAAGGCTAAAGGATGTTTGAAAACAAAATTTGATGAAGCAAAAATCGTTAATTTTCAACTTATTTTCTGTTTTGCTTAAAATGGTTATCGTGAAATATTGACAACCAAACTTGCTAGATTAAAAAAAAAAGAGTCTTAAACAAAATACTAGCAAATGTCTTGCTTTGTGTGAAATTTTAAATCGGAAGCAGAGTAAATTGACCCAGCTATACCGGCTCGTGTGCAGGCCAAAATAGTTTAATTGCTGTCAGTAGAGATGAATTTCCAATAACATTTCGTTTGTGTTTATTAAAACCCATATGAACATAATTACTTACACTCATTTTTTATATAAACGAGTAATTTTTTGGTTGAGGTTGAACGTTCTAATTTCTCGGGAGTAATTCAGTCTCAACTGCTCTTAATTTGGAACTGTTTAATTACACTATTGTGAATCGGAAAGCTTCTGTATGCGTTCAAAGGCGGCTTTCAATATTTAACTGACCTTTCATATCTACTCAAAAGTAATGCTCTGTAAGCAAGCCTTTAACAGCTTAATATACTTAAATGAAAGGCTCCGTATACCATACATTACTTGTTATTTTCTCCATTAACGTGTGAAATTAGTGTTACTGCTTTCTCGTGATTTTATAATAATAATCTCAGTTCCATTTTCAAATTAAAGCTGATCTGAGCCTATCTTCGGTTAAAACCGATTTTCAGTTTTTAGAAAATACTCAAGGTGGGAGGAATCAGTAACGATATTAAAATTTTGTTTTTTTGAATCTATAACTGAATCCTGATTAAACTGTACTCAGAAGAGCTTTGATTTGTGGTTTTTGAGACTGTCGAAATATTGGCCAAGTTATAATACAAATAATAATAATAATAATAATATGATAATTATAACAATAATAATACTATTAATAATATTGTAATATTAATAGTCAATGAGTAAATACAATTATAAAGTTAAAACTATTATTATTATTATTACAATTACAATTACAATTATTATTATTATTATTATTATTGTTGTTGTTGTTGTTGTTACTGGTGGTATTATTATTATTATTATTATTATTACTATTACTAATATTATTATTATTATTATTATTTGTAAAAGCGCACAGTGCAACGATGCACTGGAAGTCTTGTGGACATCAAGCCACTTCCCGTGGCCTCAGGTGTCCCGACTATAACTTGTCAGCATGGATCTTCTTCCTCATCCATTAGCTTTCATATCCCCAATTAAGTGTCAAGAACCTTCCTAGGGATTCTTGCGGTCCCGAGAAGGCATGCCTTTTGTAGTAGGTCCAGACAGCTAGACAGCTAGACAGCTCTAGAGTCTCGAGTGCTTTCATCAAGCCCCTTGGTAGTGTCTCCAAAGCTCCGAGGACAACTGGGATAATCTTCACCTCCGGTACTTCAACAATCGTGCTATTTCCCTCTTCAAGTCTTGATAGTTCTCCACTTTTTCTCTCTCTTTGCTGTTTACTCCCGTATCAAGTGGGCAAGCTATGTCTATGATGGTACAAGACCTTGTCTAGGGTCGTCATCGCGTCCCTGATGATAACGTAGAGCGGCGAAAGCTCGGACAATTTTAAGGAAAATTTTAATAACTTTTGATTTTACTACGGTCGCTATAGGCCTCACTCGAAACCATACTGATTTTATCTACAACAGTTCTTGCCCTAAATAATTTATTTTGATACCAAATGCACAGTGTATTAATTATAACCGCCAATAATGTACAGTTCCAAAAATTCGAAATAATGGGATCAAATAAGTACTTGCAAGTCAGATATGCTTTTTATTTTGCCCACCAAGAGGATCACCTGATCACAAGCAAAAACATTGACAATGGAGTTGAAGTTTTAAGGCAAGAGTACACCTGAAAAAGTATTTTTTTTTTTTGAGAAGGGCTTTAGTGGTGATATCTTAAATTCTGTTAGCCCTGATAACATTCTAAAAACAAAAATTGGTCTTGCAGTCACTATGAAAATTTATAGGGGTCTTTTGTTTTTTGTCGGACTCTATTTAAAAAAGCAGTTTCTATAGAATTGAGGGGGGAAATGGTGAAATGGTCTGAGTTTGATTTCCTGGTGTTGGACTATGTTTTCAGCTGATGAATTTTATATTTTTTTTTCAGAGAAAATTGATTTTTAATATCAATTTCCATGAATTAGGCCATTTAAATCAAAGTTGTCAAGTGTATTTTGCTCGATAAAACACAACCATGCAACAATAGTTGATAGAACTAACTGGTTATGAAGCTCAACAAACTTCAAAAGGAGTGCACAAAGCTGCTTTGTTTTATGTTGAACAAACCGTGACCCAGCACAATGTTTTGTTTTACGTGTGAACTCAAATGTTTCTACTGGTTGGTTGCTCATATGTATTTCTATACCTTTTGTGTTTTGTGCACGGTCAGGGCCAGCAAAACAAAAGAAATGGAGAACAAAAATATATAACAAAGAAACTGGCCGAGTTTCATTACTATTCATTCTATTAACTGTGATGCAACTAACTGAGTTTGACTTGAGTTTGTGACACGCATAAAGGACCCAGCTAATGTTCAAGCAAGCATAAGTAAGCTGTGCTGTTTTCAATCCTGAGCAGGGAACTCTTTCTTATAAACTGTGATTTCAGGTAACCTACTTTAGTTAACAGTGCATGGATTGTTTTAAGAAACTAGAGTTTGCAAGTTTCGCCAATCTGTCAGTAGTTATCAACGCAGCCGTAAATGTGACATATGAAACTCTTTACAGTAAAACAAAAAAGTTTGTCAAAGTGTTGTTTTACACAAAGATACAAGAGCACAAAGTTAATCTGATATTAGTTTTCTTTCAAAACAGCACAAGAAAAGAAGAAAGAAGAAGTGTGTATATCAGAAAAGTTGGGTCGACTAAATCCCTATTTTGCAATTTTTGCCCAAATTAGAGCATCGATCAGTAATTCATGGACAACTCGGTTCGGCTTCAGAAGTAGCGAGTTGGTTCAGAAGAACTTCACAAACCGCAGACTGAACAAGTACTCTTTGTGAGGCAACATAAACTGCTATCTTGTATAAACTTAAACCCTTTGTATGATGTGGAAACCGTGATTTTACAATGATCTTCATTCTCCAAAATAATACATCATATACTTTAATGTTCAAACTGTGTAGCCCTCCGACACATTATGCACCTGCTCACGGGTACATGGTACAAAAATCAGAGGATTTTTAGAAGCCACGGAAACAATTCAAACATTTTCTGTCATATTCACAGTGCCGATAAACAGGTTTTCGAAATTGGCAAGGATTGCGTCTTCTCAGCCGTTTATGATGGCATCCGTAAATGTTTGCACGTAGAGCTGGATTAGTTAATTTATGTATAAAATCGAATCGTTTCATCGATCTGTGTCACCTGTTTACCTGTCATAACATGTGACATATACATATACGGTACCCAATTTTCGTGGTTTTCTCTGTGGAGAAGTAGGATTTTTTAAATACTCCACCCCATCCCTTCCCAACCCCCTTACAATAAAATTAAAAATGTTTTTTTTACCATATATTATCTTAAGTATACCATAATCTTAATTTATTATTTGTTGTTGTTGTTGTTGCTTTTTTTAAATTTTGCATCAGCCTATAATTTTGAATTAAACAACAAATACTTGTTGTTATAATTTCCCGTTACTTCCATTAAGAGTAATTCGATTTTATTTTCTTATTTCTCTACACAGTACGTGTCCTATCTTTCCTGCCTGTTTATCGCGGTGTCTGTCATCACGTTTTGTGTGAACACAATTCCTGGAGTGAGGGACAGCGATCGTCTCATTGGCACGGATAAGCGCCACTCGGTTCTCAGAGAGATAGAAATGGTGTGTACCATCTTCTTCACATTCGAGTTTGTGGCCAGACTGGTTTTATGTCCCTCTAAAATTTACTTTATCAAGCAACCAATGAACTGGATCGACTTCATGGCTATTTGGCCATTTTTCGTGTACTATCTCACGGGAGTCCAGGAATTTCAGATGGTTCTGGTGGTAAGGGTTTTGAGACTGTTTCGCTTCGTAAAACTTTCCTACGGTCTCCAGATTATGATTCAGACCATGAGAGCAAGCATACAGGAGCTCTTCTTGCTGTTGCTCATTCTCCTTATCCCCGTCATTATGTTCTCCAGTATTGTCTACTACGTGGAAAATTTCATTCACGACAAGAAGACCAACTTTGACTCTGTACCGGCCTCGATCTGGTGGTGCCTTATCACTATGACAACAGTCGGCTACGGTGATATCACGCCCGGATCCTGGGGAGGAAAGATTGTCGGTGGTATGGTTGCTATTTGTGGCATACTCATTGTAGCCTTGCCCATCTCTGTAATTGGCAGCAACTTCAGTTTGTTCTACGCGCATGCGCAAGCTCGACTGAAGCTACCAGTGAAACAGCGACGTCTCGTACTGGGTGGAGTCCCAGGTCTCATTTCCAAACACCATGAGCTGAGTTCCAGGCGAATCACGAAGAAAAGAGCAACAATTTTTGAACACGGGAATCAGCTGGATGTGGAAACAAACTGGCTTTCGTCAGAGAGAGTGTTTCGAGTTTCAGAGGGAGTCGAAATATCAGAACTTGGAACTGACAACGAGAAAGATGATGAGAAACCAGCTGTGAGGATGCCACTTCTTAGTCCAAACTTTGCAGCTGATCGAAAACTCCGTGGCGGTGGGGTTTTCAGCGATGGTGAATTAAACAAGTTAAATAAATACCAAATGCGAAGGCCGCGTAGAAGTGGTCTATTACCATTGAACAAACTCAAAGAAGAAGCAAATCGAAAGAAAGAAAGTGAAACTTGCTACGAACTGACAGGTGGCTTGTCAACTTGTCCCGTGAAGGACCCTTTAAAAGGTTGTTGCTCTGAAGAAGAGGAGAGCAACAAAACACTCTCAGGTGACACCATTGCAACCGTTTCACTGCCCAGTAGTCCTATCCCGGACAGGAAAACTAGTCAAGAATCCCTGAATGACAAAGATAGCAGAACCAGTTCTTCAAGATCTTCAGTTCCTAGTCAGGAAAAGGCCGAATCCGAAGTGTGCAGTCTAGACGGCGTTAAAATACCAAAAATTAACTTCACTGATAACAAATGTTGGGACTCTGCATCTAGCAGCAGTGGCTCTGTTACCCTGACAAGGCCAGAGAACACAACACCAAGCAATCCTACGCTTGCTTCCTCCTCAAATTCTGTGAAGAACTTTCATCCAGGAAATATCGCTGGTCCACTTTCCCTTTGGAGGAAGAAGTCAATATCAGACTCGCAATTGTGTAAAGTATTTCCAAGCAAGGATGATTGTGATGAAACAAAACAAAGTCTTCTGCAAAATGAAGAAAAACAACCCATGTCTGACACTAAGCGTAAACCAAAACAGAAATTGATTTCACCTGCGTCTGGGAGAGGATCAGCGAACGATCAGGTATGTCCTCACAACCGAAAGCGAACCCTCAGTAATGGAAACTGCTTAAGAGAACTTAATGGGAACAGGAAAATGAATGGCCGCGCCCGGACCGTATCGCAACCTTGTGATATCTCAGAGTGCACCAAAAGCAGGCAGCACGCAGGAGATGCGATGGTGGATGACTTTCTAGAGACAAATATTTGATTAGTGCAATTGTAATTTCAACGTTATGAATCGTTAACGACAAGTTAGATTTTTGAAGATATCAGCAAATATGTACTATATCCTCGTCCAGCATGGTTCAAGTTGTTTGGACATGGGCTGGTACGTAAAGGACATGAGAGAGCTAGACTAGGATGGTTTGTTAACGAGCTTGGAAATGATAATATCGTATTACCTTGGCTAAGCCGGGAATTGGTAAAAGAAACATTGATATAATGAAACACCAAAATAATATGAGGTATTCCGAGGATACTTTTTTAAGAATCTAGCCAAATTTGGCAAAAAGATTCTACTAAAACAAATTGTCTGTGCAAACATTTTGTTGTTTCACTGTTACAACATAACACTTAGTTGTAGTTGTTTCCAGAAGATAAGGCATTTTCGGACAAACCAAGCATTAAAAAAAAATTATTAAAAAATAACGGAATTAGAGCAAAAACTGTTATGTTCGTTCTATAAATGTCTAACACAACAGTTATAGAAACGAGGAAATGAACGGCAACAAGTTGATGGTGGTTAACTCCTTAATTTCATGATGTCCTTAACCTTAAACAAAAAATGCTATACGTAGTAGAAAACCAACGAATAACAGGTGTTGCTTCTTACACACCCTTGTCCCCTGTAAAACCATTTGTGTTTAAAATAGAAATAAGGACTTGTTTCGAAAGCAGCAATTTAAGATGGCACAGTAATGCCATCGAACTAACCCAGGTTTAAAGCTGACCAACTTGTGAGTAACCACAGCCTCTGGTGCAATAAAATACTTACTCACGATAAATATTTGGAAAAGTTGCAGGAGAAATTGCTGCGACTCGTAAAAGTAGGTGTTTTAGGAGCATGTTAACAGTTAGTAAAATGTCATCTCAAACTTGCCACGCAGTACTTTAAAGGGAAAACTACAAATTCTGCCACGTCCGTTTAATTTTTGTTATTGGACATATATTGATCAACTAGGAAGTTTTGGGGATATTTTCAAGGGAATTAGTACAGTTGTCTCTATTGGCGTTGTCTTAAATTAACGGTGTTAAGATGTGTTTTATTTTGTTTGGTTTTAGGATTTATTAGTTTATAGGTTGAAGAGTTTCGAGCAATGATCTCATGCAATTTGTATTCGTACATATTGAGATTTGGCTTATAATTACTGTTCAATAGTTTTTATTATTATTGTTGTTACTGTTATTATTACTGTTTCTATTATTGTTATTATTATTATTGTTATTATTATTACTATTATTATTATTATTTATATTATTATTATTGTCATTATTAATTTTTATTTTTTTGTGTTGAACAATATTGGTCATGCTGTAGTCAGCAGATGCCAAAATAAGGTCTTTCATTACAAAGCTTGTTTCAGGAGTATTTTACCCAACAATTAAAGAGCAAGGTCTCCCAAAAGAAGTTCGATATACCCACGAGTAACAAACAGATTCCTTGCTTCAGAGCTGAGACAATGGATTTATAAAACATGTGTTTAAAGATATCAAGTGATAAAACTGTAAAAGCCTATAGCTTTTCTTAAAAGTATTAAAAAGCCATTGTTGAAGGACATTTGTGGCACATTGACAGCAACCTACATACGTCAAAGTTACTTCAAGGTGACAATAGATCCCATAAAGCACGAGTAGGTGTTAAGCGGAGATTGCTCAGAAAGTGATCAAAAATGCTTTGCAGTTTGTTCATTTTACGTAATAGTAATAATAATAATATGGCTTGCAAATCGCCCTTGCTTGCAGTCAGAGACTGAATTACGAGGTCGGACCGAAAGCATGCAAAGACGCACTCATCACACACATACATACTCTTACTGAATAACAGCCTCTACAAACGAGGGAAATAGTTATCAATAACTACTATTTGTCTACAACAAAAAGTAATCAATAACTATTAGTGCTCAAAACAGATTTTCCACACACGGGGGATAGAAATGAATAGATTTCGGAAACTTATGTTGTAACATACAAGGTAATTCACAGACGTTAAAACTTAGCTGTCCATAATAAAACAATTATGTTAATTATTGATAATAAAAGAAGTTTGCTTTCTGAAAAGGAAAATTCATTTTTTGTCGCTAACTAGATTTTTGACAGTTTGTTGTCGATGACTCGTGACACACACTGGATTTAAAAATTTTGCCTCACTCTTCATGAGATTGGTTTAAGATATTTATTTAGTTTATTTTTTAGTTAATATAGATATTTCTTTACTTGTTTTAAATTGATGAAAACCAGTTTAAAACTCCAAAGGAAATTTGAATTTGAAACGTGTTGTGAATGAAAAACAGAACGGATATATTAGGCAAGAAAATTTAAAACCTCATTATTATTATTTGATAGCCTCGGAATTCGAAATCACCAACCGTGTTTTCGTAACACATTGCAAGTTTTTGTTGTTTGTTTAAAACAGTCTCGTGAGCTCCAAGATCTGTTATTTTGTCACCTTTTATAAAACTGACAGTTTGGGACAAAATGATAAATCAGTTGATATTAAAATACTTTAGGATATAGAGATATTTTTATCGGCAAAAGAGGACTGTTATGCAAATAGAATTGAAAGAAGAGACGATGAAGATAATCTCTTGCTGCTACTTTGATAAAACTAGTTCCATTTATTTCAACTCAAATCATAAACATGTTACAACGAAAACAGCCTGATTATAAAACAAGCCACGAAAACGCCACAATTATAACTGCATACAATATGATATCGTCTAAATATGGACCATTTCTAGTTTTATATGAAGAAATATAATTATCGCTAAACTGAACATTACGCTTAAAAATGCCGGCTCAGATATTTCTAGAACTTAAACTAATATTTTGGTTTGGTGTTATAAAACATACACTCACTGGAACTCATTAATTTCTTGTAAAAATATGTCCTTTATCATCTATGGCCGCTGACAAACTTAGTCATCCTCGGAGACACAAAGGTGATCCATCGGGGTGGGGAAGGGCGGAGGAAGATTGTGGAATCAGGGTGGGAGATAATTTGTTTTTCTCCTGCCCTGACATATCGTCCCTGGACCTACAGAGTAATTCTGATTTTGTCCACCGGTTTTTTAAACTGGAACTCAGTGCAAAAGCATGAGATTAATAATCTTTTTATTGGAATTTTGCAACTATTAGTAAAGGATCAAAACGCTTTCATATTCACGGTATAGCAACTTAAAGAAATGTCATACTTTTATTTCTTTATGTATTTATTTTGACACCTTCTAGAAGTATGTTTCAAAAATGAACTTGTTACATTCCTGCTAAAACCCCAAAATCTTTGTTCAAAATAATATTATTTCACTGCACTCCCAAGATTCTATGAAAATTTCAGCAAGCCAGAGCCAAACCAAGTGCATTTTTAATCGAGAAATTAAAGCCCAAACCCCAAAGCTCGATATGAGCTTTGTGTGCAGAAGTTTGTAAATCAATTTTTTGACAGATTTTATAAATTATTAATTTATGTAAGCGGCTGCTCGAGTCTGTTGATCAACATCGCGTAAAAGCGCACGTACACAATACAAATCAAAAACTGCCAGTTTGTCCTGTAAACATATCCTCGTACCAAGCCAGCTCTGAACTAAACTAAGCGGAGCTTGTCTTGAAAAGCTGAAAACTTTACTAGAAAATGGCGTCATCTCCCGAAAAACATTCTGCTCCTAATAAGATTGTAATCCCAATCGGTCCAAAAGAGGAAATCGAGCACAGTTATAGAGCATTTAAATGTAAGTATCAACGCCAAAACTTAGTTTTCGCACTTTATAATCGCGAAATGGAAGACGAGTCCAGAGATGGGCAAGTGGACGGTGATTTTGCTTTGACTATTTACTTACATTGTATCATAACCTCTTTGATTTTGACTGTTTTTAGAAAGTCTTTTCTAGTATTACTCTATGTCTTGTGCTTGTAGTATACACTAGCCCATCAGTTGCACTACAGTTAATATACTCACTTTCTGGAAATGTTTTTTTGGAACTTTGTACATGACAATCATCTCGCCATTTCAAGTTATACGTTTTTCATACTGAGTGAACATACAAATGTAATACAGAAACACTTTTAAAAAATTCATTTTCTTGAACTTTTCACTGCTTTTTGTATTTTCAACTATTGACAAGCAATTTGCGTACGTGTTAAAGAACCGAGGAAAAGCGGTTGGAGAGAACTGTTATGCACCAAATTCCAAACACTTTCAATCTGTCTAGCTTTGCTTATGTTACAACATGTTTTAACTTTGCAGTTCTCCAAATTAATGTTAAATATATATTACGATTCTCCTTTTTTATTTGTTTAACAATACAGACACCAGTATCTTTCCATTAAAGGAAAAACGTATTTGTTGTATCTGAAATAATTATCAACTACTGAATCCAGACCAAGCCTCTATTTGTGTACAACGTCCGAGTCAAGTTTTGCTTTCGTGGCTTTGTTGTTTGTTATTCAGAGTTGCAGCTGCAGTCTGTGCTGATTCACAACTTTAAGTTTAAAATTTTAATAAAAGTAATAATTTTACATTCAAAAACTTTACTTTCAGTTTCCCTTTCATTCAAAATAAAGCTTTTTGTACTCATTAGGGTTTAACTAGTAACTATGCTAATACAGGGCTTTTCAAATGTCACGTATTGATGTTGCCATCTAAAGTTTGTTATGACTTACATTTATAATTCACCGATACAAACATTATTCAATCAATCAAAAGTACGGAAGCAAGTCTTGGTAAGATAAAATTTAAGATTAAAAACACATTCAACGACATTGTGAGAAAAGATTATATTTAACTTTTTGGGCTAAACGACTGACATTTTTCTTTGAACTCAGAGCCGATCACTCAGCGGCGTCCTTTGCCGTTCTCTGTTTCACGGCAAATAGCTTGTGTTTTTATTATGATAGCGTCTTCATATTGTATTTTGGAAAATTTGAGTTAATTTTATCAACGTTTTTATATTTATCCTGTTTTCACAAGAGCTGTCAAACATTCTTTTTAAAAATTGAAATTTACCGAACATGTTAAGTTCCAATCGCTCTCACAAACTGTTCTGGATAACCAAGTCTTTCTTTTCAAGATTATGCTTTGTTGTTGCAATTTACTTCTCGACAAATTAACAAATCGAATTTGAACAAACGTAGAAATCTAGTTTTGGTCGCATCAAGTGGTCCAGCCTCACCGGCACAACAACCTGCCTGTTCTGCATATTTATGACTTGGCGATTTGGTGGGCTGCAGAACAGTTCAATCACAGCGCGTGCCCCAAACTGTGGCCACCCTTAGTAGTTTAAACAGTAACATTTTGCGTGGTTAGCGATTGCGATTCAGTGAATCAAATCTGTGGGTGGTTACTTGCAACACAAAAATTAACCATAGAACTTTCTTTTGGGGGGGGGAGAATGGTCAAACAGACCCCCTCCCCCCACCCCCAGGGTTTCTTAGACCTCAAATTTGTGCTGTTTGACCAATTGCTAAAAGCTTTTACAGAACTGTTCCTTGATTGCAAAAACAATTTCTGAAGCTTACTTGGATGACGTCATCATTGATGATGTACTGATGGCAAGTCACAAAAATTGTTTCAAAATTTGACTTTTTTGCTAAAAAAGAATTTGTGGGATTTTTTTCTCTTAGATACGTCACAGTTTTATCCAATAAAATATCGTTTTCTAACTATTTACAATAAAAAAAGCAATCACAAAATTGAACAAAGTTTCGAAAGTCGTTATCATGGCAACGGTGGCTAAGTAATTGATCATTATTTGTGTGAAAAATAATTAGTGGATCATGTACTAATTGCATGTCAAAGGGCATGCTCTAACTCCTATAACCGTTCAAATAACCCCCCTCCCTCCCCTCAAATGTTAGTATTTGGCAAAATAGCCCAAACTTTCTTAGGGTAAATGAAATATGGGTTAATTGAAACAAAATAGAAAAGAAGAAAACTCTCCAGCCAAAGATTGTATGTTGAAACAAACTGCAAGCGAATCTTTTCACCTCTCCGGCTCAACAACCAAACCTGACCCCCTCCCCACTACCAGAACTGAATGTATTCGTTGTTAAGCCTTACTTCAACGCAAGCAAAAGCGGAGACATCGACGGACGCAAAAAAAGCGTTACATTCTACTGTAAACCAAAAGGCCTCATTTGAAAGTTGCTGTGTTGTTGTTCATTTCTGTCCCCGCTTCCGTCATCGGTGTAAGGAAGGTTTTCCGCCCCGTCCCGTTTACAACTTGTTTGAAAACACAACTTTTTCTTTTTTTGGCTTTCGACGCACATAAACGAAACAAATGAGAATCAAAAACGGAACTTGCGTCAACTTTCTTGATCCTTGCGGAGGCAAGTTATTTTTCATAATAATTTAGCGATATCTTGTGCTCTTGGTCTTAATTCATTTCAGGGTACTGTGACCACTTAAGACACGATCCAAGCCGAGACCGGCTGGTATTTGTACATTGCATGAATTCCTTTACTGCCCAGTTGCCCGAAGGTCATAGTGAAGGTTCGTAAATTTACTTGCTGGTTGCGATATTGTAAATTACTATGTTGGACCTTGCAATTAAGTAAACGTTTGCTTAATATATTACATGTTGTACATTCGTTTTCGTCTTAACAACTCTTACAGCCCTTTGGCCACACTGCTTTTACTAAAGTAACTGAAAACGTATGCAAAATAGTAGTAGTGAACATAAAAAGAAACACTTTTAGGCCTCATCATAAATACATTGTGTACGGTTAGGCAGCAGTTGTTGTTTTTGGACTATAGGTCTGAACCAGAGTGTACATCACTAAGTTGTCTATTTCGGGGTGCAATTGACACCCCCCACCCCCCGACCCCGGGCGAAATCCAATAATCGATACATTTAATCGCTCCCAGAAG
>JANSTQ010187748.1:0-31226 GCA_026167885.1 Bergia puertoricense
GACGAATCTTGAAAGTGAAACTGAAATAAATACATTTGCGTTGTCTATCTACATTAAAAATCCCTATTGAGTGTCATTGAAAACAGGACCAACAAGCATGTCCTTTTTTCACAAGAAAACGTATGGTCAAAATATTTGCGTTTATTTCACTTTAGGGGGTTCAACCGAACCACCCGAACCACCCCTGGATCCGCACAAGGACTCCTGTTAACATTAAAGTCATCAAGATGACATCATATTAACAAATCATACTAAATTAATCACTATGAACACTCCGCTTTCTATGAAGTACTTTAAAGGAAAAGATGAAGGCCAGTCCCTGGTGAAAACATAGAATCATTTAGCCTTGCTCGCAAGAACTCAAATACTGTTCTAAAGATGGAAATATTTGAAACCTTTTACAAATTTCTGAGGGCGCCTGAAAGTAACATTTACGTTGTCGTTGTAATTTGATGGCAAACTCGCGACCATTCTCGTGAAGTATTCACGCTTTCTACTATAACGAAAGCCGATATTTTACAGCAATTATGTGTTGCATTCATAAGATACAAATTTTTCAGACTCTTTTTAATCGGATCTTTTGATAAAGGTAATGGAAGCGTTTTCATTGCATATACGATCGCACAGACAGAAAGAAAGAGATATATACATTAGACTGGGTTATTGAGTGGAATCAACTTGACATGACTTGCAAAACAGCGGACGAAAGTTTGTCTCATTGTCTAATGTTAATTTACGCTTTCTTCACTAAGCAACTTAAACAATTGAAACAAGGAGCTCATTAATTTCGTCTATGTCCAGTTACGTCAATTGCTGTCCTAAAAGTTTTGTTTTGCTGCCATTAGAAGACAATCATCACCGAAATAAGTAACGAGTAATGTGTGGTTTCGGGTTCGAGAGCTAAACACAAACGCAGCTCCTTTTGAACTCATAACACATCTTTATTGAGCTGAACTGAAGCTCACGTAAACTCAAATGATCCCTTTGCTTTTTCTTCGCCGGATATTCTACATCGAATGGGAAATCCCTTAGCCTTAAATCGAGATGAAAATTGACCCACAGTAGACCTTTGAACCCTTACTTACTATTAATGTAAGGACATTAAAAACTTGGGGCACATAATGGATCTGTACGGTATACACTGGGATCTACACAGAATCTCAAAAATCTACGAACAATGATTAAAATTGATTAAAAAGATTATCCCTCAAACGTAAACGAAGAGTGTTATTGATAACTTCAAATTAGAGGAAGCGAGTTTCCTCAGTTTTTAGATTTCTCATATTATTCTAAACCTGTGTGAAGACATTCACTATCTTTGAAAATGTTTCTTAGTATTTCATATCTATGCAGGAGGTAAACTTCTCAGAAGTCCCACTGCCAGTGACTGAGTCCAATATCCCTTAATTATCTGTAATGAGTTGGAATTGACGTTCAGTAAAAGCTGTAGCGCTTTGTTTTACAAAGTGATACAGGTCAATGGACCAAATAATCCGTTCACCCGCCAAGTATGTAATTAAAACATAATTAATATTGCAGCATTTCACGTGTCTTGTCTAGTCGCGTGTGCCTCTGGCAGGTTCGTCACGGAACAGAAACTGTTAAAAAAGAAGCTTGATGAAAAGGCAAACAGTTCTTGATTCAGCAACATCAGGTACGTCCCACGAAGGCAACAATAGCCAGTTGCCTGAGTTCCTTCAGTGATCAAAGTTTTCGTCTCATACCAACTTGCACATGAAAATTGAAACTAGTGTGTAGAGGAGGCTTAAGGAGTATGTCGAGTATTTAGCAAGTTCAAGTTATTTTCCTTCAGGATTTCAACGTTTCTTGACCATTCTGTATCCATAGCACAAGTCTTTTGGCTCTTCTGGTATGGTCACCTGATTGGCTCCATGGATTTAAACAAGAGTTGTTGAAGCACCCAACGCAGATATCTTCTGGATTCGAAGACATACCATCCGTGCAAGTGGCAAGTTTTTCTCGGGAACAAAAACGTAAAAGTTAACAACAGATACCCTTACATTCGAGCCCCGAGTTATCAGGGCTCTTATGTAAGGGTATCCTTAAAACAACTATTCTTGCTATCTCGAATCACAAATAGCAAGAGTAAAATCGTCCAGCGGATAAGAAAAGGCGAAAAACAAACCAGAAGAGTTGAAAGATGTTTTAACAAAAGACACTGAAAGACGATCTTACATCAAAGACACTGCACGAAACAAAACAAAGTCTAGATATTTTTGAAATACATAAAGTAATCGGTTTGCAGACAGAAAATAAAAGTCTTCGGTTAAAATTGAGGTTAGAATTGAGTTTGATCTGTTTTTATATCCAACGCCATTAGGCATTTTTCGATTAATGTATTTTAATGTTTACAATTTATGAGTCGCGCGCATTCACGCCAACGGACTCTGTTAGTATTAGTAGCCAGTTCCCCTCGGCCTTGTGCTTGTTTTTTGGGTTTTTTGGGGGTTTTTTTGCGTCCGCCATCTTGTTTCTCTGTTGACTTCCTTTTTACATGAGTTATTCCGAGTTTAGCCTCGAATTTGGGATTGTGTTTCTGTGGACTACGATTGCATTGACTATAGAGCAAGAATGTATAGAAGCTTTAGGTATACATTGTAGAGGTTTGTCTGAGCCATATGGATACAATTCAACACGCATTTTTATTTTAAGGATCGGATCAACTTGCTCAAAGCTCACTGTTTATTATTGCTTTAGTAAACTCAGCCTAGAACTTTTCTTAGTTTAATATATTTTAATAATTGCTTTGAATTTGTGAAGATGAATACCTGAAGCCGAAGTTGAGAATATTGTTAATTTGATTTTGAGAGATGTTCTTACAAAGCTGGTCGTTAATTATCTATATTAGGGGGGGCGGTTAGATTGCTGAGGGGTAATTTTTTAAAAAATGTCCTTTTGTTGGGGCAGTTTCAACCGTCACACTTTGATACTGAACACACGAGCCTCGAACGTATGTTTACGGCAGGGCCGTTCGCTAATGTATAACCAGCTGAAGTCTCAATTGTGTACATGTGCATACCTCCTATTAACCGGGTGCGAGGTCCGTACCGTAAGTTACGGACCCGAGTTTTTTTCCATTCTTACGAGGAAAAAACGAGGTTTCGTAACTTGCGGTACGGATCGACCAACGAGGTTAATAAGATATTTATTATATGGCTCCCTTGTCTTTTTGCTTCGCGCATAAGAATGGAAAAAAACTAGGGTCCGTAACTTACGGTACAGACGTCGCACTCGGTTAATAAGAGGTATATATTGCATGTAAAACAGAAAGTCGGTTAGAATACGAAAACAGGCCCTCGAACGTACGCAGACACATTAAAATCCAATTTGAAATACATTAACGAAAAGTATACAAAAGGAAGATGAATTAAGAACAATTTTGAGCCTGAAATCAGCCTCGGCTCTAAAAGATAAGTGTTGTAAAAACTTGGCTCCATTTCAGTTTGATAACTAAACTAAGTAAACAAACTCTATCCCGGTTATAGCGATACTTTGCGTGTCGTCATCTATTGTTATTAATGTGCCAACCAGGTATTTATTAACAAAGCGGTCTTTTCAAATCGTGGTTGGCACATTTGCATCACAAGAGTAATGTTTACAAACACTAAGTGTCGCTATACGTAAATGAACGGCTCTTTATTTCCGTATGACGTCCTTGTTAACATATTTCCTCATTTAGTCATTAGCATATTATAGTATAAAACCAAAAAAGTGATTATAAATTAATCGTAAATAACATGACATTGTTGGACAGCAAATATTGTTTCCACCAATAGAAGTGAAATCTCTATATATCTAGCTTTTTAACACTTATTTCTTTAAAATTATTTCAAATTTTCGCCGAGAATTAATATTGATTTGCTCTGTCGAATTATAGACTCCTTATATTTATGCTAATGCACGAAAATGTAAACAATGACATCATCAGACCTGTGTTTACCAGGATGAAAGACTGGGACCGCTGGATTATTCATTTTATACTCTGCAGTCTTTGAAAAAGGTTAGGCAACTGTAGTTGCGTCAACTTAACTTTTAAAGCAGAATACTACTTTTATCATTAGGTTTTGCCTCATCTATAGGTCCACGGTCAATCTGCAAATATTATAAATATTAAAGTTGATAACAAATCCGGAACTGTGACAACAAACTAAGTTGAGATTCACATGTCAGTTTAGACAGTTTAGTATGTAGTGTGGCTGAACATTGATACGGATATCCGGATAGAACAAGCTGGATACCGGCTCCCTTCCTCATAAGAAAGAATATGACTATATTTTTGGTTTAGAGTTTTTGAGGGTTTCAACCTAAATTGTTCTTAAAGTGTTTGATTTAAATTTCATTTTGGAGATATCAGTGTTTAAATTTTTGTTGTGACTCAGAACGTCTTCATATACTTTAAAAGGCTGTTCCCAAGGAGCAATATCCGTTTGATAATCAAATAATTAAGTAACCAATGAAACTCTATCTCGGTTCAATATGCGTAAATGAACGGCTCTGTATTTTATATATGACGTCATTGTTGACATTTTGCCTGGAAATTGGAAATGCTTGGCCTTGTTAGCATAATATAGCGTAGAACCAACTTCATGATTCAAGCAAAAAGTGCTCATAATTCTTAAAAAAACATGCATAAACCAGGCCGCAAAGGTTGCCTCTATCTTATGGTCATGAAATCTCTATAAATTCACTTATTTCTTCGAAATGATTTCCAGTTTTCATTTAGTATTAATCGTGCTTTGCTCTGTCGAGTTATGGACTCGTTATTTATGCTCATGAGTCAAAATGTAAACAATGACATCATCAGACCTGTGCCGGTGTGAAATAAGATCCGCTTGATTATTCAATGGATATTCTTCACTCTTTGAAAATTCAAGGCTAGGCAACTGCAGTCACCTTTGCATCATTTTCAAAGCAGAATACTACTTATATCAAAAGGTTAGGTCGATGGTCAATCTGCAAATGTAATAAATAGTAAAGTTGACATGAGATCCGGAACTATGACAACAAACTATTTTTAGATTCACATGTCATGCGATATTCCATGTCGGTACAAAATGCTGTCTCATTGTTTATTGCATGTGATTGTGGGACTAAAATTAGAGTCACGCGTGACAGAACCAATTTCCGTTGCTGAATATACGTACCTATAGGAAACAGATACGTCTGGCTGAAGAACCATCAAATTGCTCATTTAATTTCCAACTTTCTTATTTCGTTTAATTTCCCAGTCCTGAAGGAATACAACAGCTTTATCAAACTAATTTCGAAGTTTGTTTTACTTATTAAAAATTCTAAGGGTTACTGGCTAATGGGGTCAGTATATTAGTATTGGAAGAACGTTAGTGGTTAGAGGTCACACTAGGCATTTTATCGTAGTGAACTTACTAAACTAATTAAAATTAATTGTTTTCTTACTATATTTCAACTATATTAAATTTGATAAAAACAGATGGAAAGACTTCTAAGAAGTTACATTTCGGTTCTCGATAAAATCTTGATAACATGATACTCAAAATGTTCACAAGAGCGATGTCATTTTTAAAGCAGCACATGTTCTGATACTAGCTGTGTTGTCAAAATTTTTAATATTTCGATCTTTTACTCACCTTGGTTTTGCTTAGCTCACTTTGGCCGGTAGGGAACTTCTTTAATTAGTTCATTAAGACAGCAAGCAAAACTGAGAGCCTGAGACAGAAAAAGAGATCATCGTTGAAGAATCCTGATAAACTCGAACATAATTTCTGATAAAATCGAACATAATTTCATCAGTTCTTGCAATATGAATCCTTTTGGTCCTTAAATGGCAGATTTTAGGTCATCTCTAAAGAACGTTTGTTCTTCACGTAAGAGCTTGCGATAGATTGAAGTGTTTTTAAAAATACAAAATTCACTGAAAAATTTTTGGAAAAGTTTTTTTTTAATAAAAGATGACAAACCTGTCAACTGTATAATCAGAAATATCTCCTCAGTTTGATTAACCTTGCATCTTCTATGTAAAATTTCTTATTACTTTATACCTGGTTGCAGGTATCCGGTATCTTTTCAAAGATTTGTTTTTATTCCAAATCTGCGTTGGAGGTTAAGTCATTAGAAACCTATACAACAATTGCATCAATGCCGTGGCTGAGTCCAATATTCTTATCAATCATGTGTTGGAGTTGACGTTAAAAGCTATAGTGCATAACACTTACAATGTATGTAATTAGCAAATAATCGCAACATTATCACGTTATATCTCGTCTTTAGTACGTGTGCCACTGGTTTCCGACCTCAATACGTCTGGAACAGATATTTAATGAGCTCGAACATAAACTGCAAAGAGCTCAAAGCCTAGCTGCTCCTACTTAACTTGACAACTCTCTCAGCAGCCAACGGAAACAATTCGGTTTCATTTTCACAAACTACATCGAAACTAGAAGTAACCGAAGTTTCAAATCCAGAATTTTTGTTTGAAATTTCTGCTAATTATTCTTTGAAAACTTACTTCGTTCGGGCGCCTTCATAGCTCAATTAAGTCGTTCAATCACTTGTTAACGAGTTTCAGTCAACGTTTCACAATTACCAAACCAATATTGGCCATAATAACAGTGAAAAGGGTAATGGACCTAAACACAAAACACTTTCTGAATAACCAGTGTTGAAAAAGTTGCGAGTTAAACGTTTTTCTTGCTGTTTGAACTTGCTGTTGCAGCACTCAGTTTTCTGTAAGTCATATGCTTCACGTGCGTTGCATTTCACTGATTTTTGACACCTGTCTGACAAATGGGGAAAGCGTTGCATCAGTTTGATAATTATGCTAATTATTTTCGTAAAACCTTGTGTTGATTAATTATAAAACAATTATTCGATTTGAAGCTGTTTTCCATGAAGTTAGACCACGAAGTGCGGAGCATAAAACTGTCACTTAGACAGTTCAGTTTGTAGTATCGCTGAATAGGCCTGAATATTGTTACGAATTTTTCATTATTTTAATTTGATAAAATGAAAAGGTTAAACTGCAATCAGCTTAAATATAGTAAATGTAGGAGACCAAGTAGCGCGGTTTCAAATTACACCAAATTTGTGAGATCAAACACCGACGTGTCACAATTTACAGCAAATGTATGACATCAAAGCGTGTAAGATGTTCATATCCCTGCGAAGTTTACGGGTTGCCACCTTGTGCTCAAACTCAGACTTTACACTGATCCGTGAGCGAACAAGGTTCTTGACAGGTCTGGATTTACTGTAAAGCTACGGTAATACGAGCAACAAAAACGAGCAACTCGTCTCGCAACGTTGCTGCAAAACGAGTTGAACAGCGATGCTGCGCGTTTTTCATCCCCAGCACAAAACCTGTCTCGCAACAAAAAAGTGTGTTGCAAGTTGCAAACGTGTGTTGCAGAAAGTAGAAGTCCGTTCTACTTTTTGCAACAAAATCTCCAAATGCTTCGCGTTTTACCACTCCAAAGCAAACTTGTTTGCAACAAGTTTACTTTCCGGCGTTCCTGATTGGTTGAGAGTGTCAGTCACGTTGAAGGTCATTCAAGGTGCAAAAACAAACAAAATGGCGGAGGGAGAAATTGAACATGAGATTTCGCTTTCTTCGGCTCTGGAAACTAAATTAACGGGCAGACGAAAAAAGGGGGGAACTCATTCTAGAGCTAAATAATAACTCATGTTTGTGGAATATGGGATGTCCTGAATATAAAAGCCGCACGATACGACAAAAGGCCAGCGAAACCGTCAGCGAAAAGTTCATGGATTGAGAGCAAGACTGATAAGGGTAATGAAGAAAGAACATGAATGGATTCACGCAACTTGCAACACACTTTTTTGTTGCGAGACAGGTTTTGTGCTGAGGATGAAAAACGCGCAATATCGCTGTTCAATTCGTTTTGCAGCAATGTTGCGAGACGAGTTGCACGTTTCTGTTGCTCGTATTACCGTAGCTTAAGTTATGTCTTATATTTTGACAAAACGTTTTGAGTTCTTACGAAAGTTTTCAAAACCTTCTGATTACACCCGAAAATTGGGAGAAGATTATTGAATACTTGAGGCTGAAATAGATAGACACAGTGTGTGCTGTAACAAGAAATTAATACGGGTTGAGACTAAGTAAGGAAGGGGAGCTTATTCTTTGTAACTTTTTAACGCGATAGAACAATACAGTTTCAGCCGTCACGCTTTGATAAACACACGACCCTTGAACGGATATATAGCTCAGGGCCGTTTATTGATGTATAACCAGCTTTGCAGAGAAATGTATGTGAAACAGAAATTCGTTTGAAATATGAGAACAACCTTTGAATGCATGCAGACACATTAAAATCCGATTTAAACTACATTAAGAAAGCAACTGTAAAAACTCGGCCTCATTTCAGTTCCGTTGGTAGATATAACTATCCGGTTAGTACAACTACACTCTCTCAGTCTTTTTATCAACGAATATGACTCTATTTTGGTTGGGGTTTAGGAGGGTTTCAACCTAAACCTTTTCTTAAAGTGTTTGATTTAAATTTCATTTTGGAGATATCAGTGTTTAGCTTTTTATTGTGATCCAGAATGTCTTTATATGCATTAAAAGGCTGTTCCCAAGGAGCAATATCGGTTTGATAATTAAGTAAACAAAGTCAATCCCGGTTGTACGTAAATGAACGGCTCTGTATTTCCATATGACGTCATTATTGGCATTTTACATCTTTAGCACAATATAGCGTAAAACTTTATGGTTCAAACAAAAAGTGTTCATAAATCTTAAAAACATGACACAGGCTGCAGATGCTGCCTCCCACCCATAAACGTTAAATCTCTGTAAATTCAGAAGTTTTGAAACACTCATTTCTTCCAATGTATTCCGAATTTTCATTCAGTTTTAATCGAGCTATGGTCTGTCGAATTATAGACTCATTATTTATGCTCATGAGTCAAAATGTAAACAATGACATCATCAGACCTGTGCTTACAAAGTGTGAAATGAGATCCGCTAGATTATTCACTAGATACTCTTCACTCTTTGAAAATTCAAGGCTAGGCAACTGCCTTCACTTCACTTTCGAAGCAGACTGCTTTATTTATCACTAGGTTAGGTCTACGGACTATCTGCAATTGTTATAAATAGTAAAGTTGACAGCGGATCCGGAACTATAAAAATGAACTATTTTTGGTTTCACGCGTCATGTAATATTCCATGCCGGTAAGAAATGCTGTCTCATTACTTGCATGTCATTCAGCAAGACTATAAAATTGGAGTCACGCGTGACAAAACCGATTTCTGTTGCTGAAATATACGTTTGATGGGAAACACATACACCTTGCTGATAATCAAAAAATTACTCCTTTAACTGCAAGCCTTTTATCTGTTTGCAGAAAATTTCCTTCAATTGTTCTCAAGTTCTAAGAGAATACAATAACTTCCAAGTATTTGTTTTACTCATTTTAATAAAATAAAAAAATAAATAAGACTTTATAGGGTTATAGGCCATTGGGGTCCATACCAACGGTTGACAATTTTTGGTTGTAAACTTGCTAAGCTTTAGGCAAAACTTTTTTTTTTACTATGTTAAGACTATAGTAACTCTAATAAAAATAGATCCAATGACTTCTAAAGAGTTCCATGTGTTCTGTAAAAATTCGTGATAACATGATACTCAGACAGTTCGCAAGAACGATGACATTTTTAAAGCAGCATTTGTTCTGATATCTGGCTTTGTTGTCGAAATTTTCCATATTTCGATCTGTTTTCCTTCGCTGCACCATAGCCGGTAGTGCATTTCCGCAAGCAACTGAAAACTGTGAGCTTGAGACAGAGAAAGTGATCATCGTTGAAGAGTCCGGCTACCTCGATTTCAACATTGGTTTGAGCAGGTCCCGCAAAATGAAACCTTTATTTTCCCCAAAATGCATTTTTCAAGTCGTCTCTATTAAAGTTACTGAAGAACATCCTGGAAAAGCGTTTAAAAAGGTGACATCTTTTACTACTGATCGGTCATACCTTGTGACCTCAACCGATATGTTTTGGTTGGTGTGTTAATTTAATAATCGTATCCAAGGTTTTCATTTTATGATAAAAGAAGATCGCTGGCTCAATTCTAAAAATAGTGCTTTCATCTTTTGGCAAAAATTTAAATGAAATCTTTCGTACTCACTAATCGACGCAGCAACAATATACAAATTAAAAGTTCATATGCCCAGCAGGAAGTTGTGGAAGGCAATAGAAACAAATATTTATTGAAGCTGACAAGTAAAGGAAGTTGGAATAAATCAGTTGAGAGAGCGATATTCTGAGTATTCAGTTTTGCAATTATATATTTAATAGTCTTTCCTTATGTTGCTCAAATTGTCAAACGAATTACCCATTTTGAAGCATTCCTAGTTTTAACAACGATTTTTGAAAATTTATGATTTTATCTTATTAGTTTGAATATGTTTTACAAATTAAAAACTATAAAAACCAAAAGGAAGCATTTTGGCTTTTATTGATGGAGTCCTTGCAATGATATTTCCAACTGAATTTTACATATTTTAGTGTAAGTAAAGTGCATTCCAAACACTTTTTTAAATACAAACTCACCTCCTGTTTTGCCATTCTACCAACGGAAGTTAAAAGTACCTTAGTAAGCCCAGGATCGATTTTTAAAGCTTCACGGTAATGTTGTATTTGTTTCCTCTTGAGCAACGTGCGTTTTGCGTAGGAGGACGATAAACCCAAGCACCCATGGATCTACGTCAAATATATGATGAGTCAGTAATCGCTTCGACCTATAAAGCATAGAAATCACAAAGCAAATTAGAGTTGACAGAAGTGGCGAAGAGCTAGCGAGTATTCCCTGAGAGTAGATTCAGTGTATAGTGGTAGTAACACGGTACAAAATGTCGGGAGCCCGCTCACCCTGGGAGCTCGGTGTTAGTCCAGATTCCCCTGACAGCACCGATATCGATAGCTGGAGTTATGAATCGAGCTGTAACACGCTGCAAGTTGGAAATGAATTGGTAAGCGACATGGTTGTTAACTACTTAAATTATTCGAACGAGAAAAGTCCATGTTATTTTCCAATGGATGTAAGCTTGCAAGGTCAAAGTACAGTGCCAATGACCAATATCCAATGGAACCAGCAGCGGGATAACATGCCTAGTTCAGGTACAAGCTCTGTTCAGCAATCACCTAGTTTTCTCCCCTCTGGGCCTCCAAGTTTGCCTTTAGCAGCGCCATGCAGTGTGCGAACGCATGAATCACGCAGTGAAAGCTGCACTGTTTTCGACAAAAAAAGACGGTACGATTGTTCGCCAGATTCCACAAGTGACAACTGCAATTCATTTATCGCCGACCCCTGGGCAAACCAAACTCAAAGTCAGCCCACTGTGCGCGGTAGGGTTGGGACATTGATTGATGCAAAATCTCCAAGAATTGAATCGACGCTCAATCCTGTCAAAAGCACAGATTTGGGAATCACTAACAGCGTTTGTCAGAAAAAAACAAGAGTGCGAAAGGCGAAAACAGAAGTCGAAGTGAAAGACGAACGATATTGGGATCGACGGATGAAGAATACACTAGCGGCGAAGAGATCACGCGATGCAAAACGAGAAAAGGAACTAAAAGCAGAGCAGCGAATACAAAGTCTCGAGATTGAAAACACACGGCTTCGTCTGGAACTTAGCTGTTTACGGGAGGAGAATGAGGATCTTAAACGGTGTTTTAATTTCTTCTACCCGTGACTAGTAGGAGTTGAAATTTACTCAAACAGAAATAACTACATGTTATATTAAATGATGTAACGACAAAGATATCTATGCACAAGCAAACACATCTCGACTAATGTCGAGGTTTTCAGGTTTGTGATCTGATCTGAGTACGATTCGAACGGAAAAAAGAATCATCATTTTTCTAACTGGCTCACCATGTTAGTCATTTCCACAGTGCATGTAGAACTTTGCTCAGGTAGATTAGCGATAAAGGTATCTGCCGTATTATTAAATCGTTGATTCCAACTCAAGACAGTATCTAAGACGTGTACATGTATCCCCTGTGCTACTATCGAAATTTAATTAGAGCCGTTGAATTCGAAATCAAACTATTCAAAAGGAATTCAAAATGTTTGATGAGTTTAAGTTGTCCGAGGTTGATTAAACATCTTCAGGAAATAAACTTTTCAGGCATTATCAAATTGTTTTACCTTTAGGCGTGGATTTATAGTCAAGTTTTACGTTTTTAACGGATTCAATAAAATTCGACTGTAGCACAACTTCTAAATTAGACCTTTTAGTCTTTCTACGATTTCTTAATCTTCAATTTTTACATGTACCAAGAGAGACAAATGGCTCGTTTGATTTTGAGAGGATTTCAACGTTTGAGTAATGCGACCTGATTGTTACGAGACGACTGGGTAAGTACAAGATGTATTATGTGGAGCATCGACAGTGAGAGCTGTTGCAAACGTCGGTGTCCGTTCTTCGTTCGTTCAATATTTTCTTTCTGCTTCTCAGATTCTTTCCACCCTGTTTGCAAATATCTTGTTTAGTTGTCTTTCTAGGTCAAAGATACACATTTGGCTCAATTTTAACTGAAACTTAAATTCCTTTTTAATAGAGTGTAACAGGCTAGCACAATCTTGCGTTTGTGATATCCAACTATTTGCTTTCATCAGATTAGGAATTTAGAATAACACAATTTACACATACAGAAGCTGTTCGACCTCACAAGAACCAGGTTTATATTTTACTGAAACAGAACATAATTTCTGATTCACAATTGAACAGCGTAGAAACAAGAAACAAAACCTAAAATGTGTATCAGTGTGTGTAAGTCGATTGATAAAATATAATATTTTTCAGGCTGATTCTATGTAAGAATGTATGTAGGATATATAGGTCTCAGAAACGATAGGTCTCAGAAACGTCTTGAAGTGTCTAATAAACTCAATCAACTATATTGTGTTTAGAAATTAGTTCTTAAGGTAAATATCACGCAAGCAAATGTTGGCGTTTTAATTTTAAGTTGCTTCTGAAAGCTTGATTCTGCTTCGGCAAATCTCTGCTTTGGCTTAGTGAATCATTACGGGCGTAAACTAGTTTTCGTATAGTGTATTAGTTGAATTCAACAACTGTAGCTATGGAGCACATGCGTCTTTACGTGGCGTCACAGTCATTTCAAATGACAAAGCCGTAGCTATCCGGCTATTATAAGCAGGGGAAATTGGCTGTGTGCCAACGTTAGTCGTTAGGGACAAGATGAGTATATTCTAAAACGTTAAACTTTGCAATGATGTATTTTTTAAAATCTTTTGGTCTAATTCAGAAAAGGGGCAACTACCTTATTATCCGTTAGCTACAGCCATGAATCATGAGAACACGTATTACAAGGCAACTTTTTGAGTAGACAAGCATTGCTTCATTGTAGCAATTGTAGACAGTAACATAGAAATGGGTCAAAAATGTTTGTTAGTTCAACCAGGTTCTCTGTAGGCAATATAACATAGATATTCATCTTCCGACGAATCAAATATTAACAACGACTCTACACATGACAATTTCACTTTTTTGTTCACACATTTTTTGTTTAAAAATGAATAAATACTTTTGAAACAGAGTCAGGAGATCTATTAAAGTGCTTAATTTTTTGAAAAGTGATAAACTTGTAAAGTTCCAACAACTAAGGTTTTACTGCTACAGTGGTATAAATATAACTAATACTTGTAACAATTATATTTTGTTTTATAGAAAAATATCATAACTTTTCCACATTCTACAAAAAGCAAACTTTGAACAGTTAATTAAGGTGGCCAGACTTTTCAGATATTACTGCACGTACCTGATTTGAATGATCTGAATGATCTGACTGAGCTGGGAATATTGTGCCAAACGTCAAGGGAACAATACTACCTGTGCTAATTACAAATTCGCAGATTTTTTGTGCTAAAAGTGTTCATACCAAGACAAATAACTTTTAAAAGTTTAGAGCAACTTCATCAATTATCTGCCGACATTTGAAACATTTCAATTTTTTTTAGCCAACACAACTGAGCTGTTGTCACGACCTGCATATGCAGTTGAAACGACCTAGCTCAACTTTTGTGATTCTGGATTGATTCAATTGTTTGGTGATGGAAAGAAATATTTTAGTACGGAAAAAAAATTATTAGGTAGTCCGAGCACGGGTAAAATTGGCACGGGTGCCATTTTTATCCGTGCCGTACAAAAAATCGAGTGTAGTGTAAATGGGGCTTCAGTAACTGAAAGCCAAACGCTTTCGTTTAAAAGCGATGTCAAACATATGTCAGTAGTGGTTAAGAACAGCAGCATCAAAAGATCAGACGAAACGATAACCTACACACAGCTAAGCTAAACGTTATCTTAGGAAAGAAGATTTTAGATTTTCTGGTGATGTGCTTTTTAACGCAATATGCACCATCTCTAACGAGTTTAAAGCGGCTCTTGTACATTCATTTACTATTTAAACGAAAAACTCATTTTAGATATCAGTATTTATAGTCTTTATATTATTTGTATTAACAATTGGTAGTTTAATATTTTTTAACATGTAAAGATTTTTCTTCGTCTTAACATTACTGGTCACGCGATTTTAGCCTCATAAAAACGTGTTTTAGTAGTTTTACATCCTAATGTAGCCGCGAAATCTGCATATCATCCTTGCTGCTGAATAAGCGAACCTGAATAATTAAGATTTTTTGACTTATATACATTTATTGCTATGTGCCGTCATAGACACATCTGCGTATGACCAATTACTTAAGTCTATGAGTTATTTTTACAGTCTGTAAAGCAGTATCTTTTGCCGGACAGTTTTTTCGTATCTTTCTCTTATACTTGATGGAGCGAAAACGATCTGTCTAGTTGCACACGTTTTAGATATCTTACTGTTGATCAGAAATTACTTGAGAGCAAAGTAGCTTTTATATTTTAGAGGCATTAAAGTTAATTATTTTTATATTTGCGTATGACCCACTACTTAAGGTATTATAGCAGTTTCTTTTGACACTTTTTTCACATCCTTCTCTTATACTTGATGGAGCCAAAACGATCTGTCTGGTTGCACACGTTTTAGATATCTTACTGATGATCAATAGTTACTACAGTGCCTTTTTTTATTTTAGAAGCATTAAAGTTAATTATTTGTATGTTTTAATTTACAAATAGAAGGCCGTTGACCGTCCCGTAAAGCCTGGTTCACACTTGTGAAATAAGAACAAGCATAAGAACAAAAAAATCCTAGTGTCAACATGCATGAAATAAGCACAAGAACAAGCGCAAGGAAAAGAAACATTTTCCTTTTTCTTGTGCTTGTGCTTATTCTTATTCTTATTTCACTTGTTTCTCCAGTGTGAACATCCGTGAAACAAGCATAAATGGGTGTGCTTATTCTTATTTCGCTTATTTCACCAGTGTGAACATCTTTGAAACAAGCGTAAGACCTGTTGTCGTCACCATTCCTCTACGCGCACAGGCATTATTTTTGCGCGTGTGTATGCTCATTTCTCTTGTGCTTATTTCACGTGTGTGAACAACTTTTACTTATGCTTATTCTTGTGCATGGGGTGGGTGGGTAAGACATCGGAGCCTAAGCACCTTCGTTATAACGATTGCTTATAATACAGATAACCTTCAGAGCTAAAACGGGACTCGTTTCACTGAAGTTAATATCAATATTTTCATACTTATGCGCCCGGTAGACAATATTCCGACTGACGTTGAATGATTTGTTGTAGTGCACATGCAAAATTATTTAAAAAAAAAAGTCATAATAAAGAATTTTGTTTAGCTTTTAAGACGAATTTCAAAGACGCATTGTACTAACAAAACAAAAAGGACACTGATTGAAATTATAACAAGTTAAAAAATATTTTGCGGCAGTTCTATATAGATCAACTCTGCAGATATTTCGACTGGAGCTGTTCCTGTTCAACCCAATGATCATATTTACCTGTTTTGAAAGATACTCCAACTTTATCATTTTATTTGCCGATAAAAAGCCACTACAACAAGAATACTTTAACTTAGATTTTATACATTATTTAGTTTAATTTTTTTTAAGTAAAGCCCTTTGCATACCAACCTCAGGAATGGGCCACCGTTTAGCATCACAATGTGATCGCCTTCTTCACTAAAAACGTACGTTTTATTATTTAAGCTTATATTAGGCGTGCGCTAGAACAAACGCTTTCTTTTAAATCTGTAGCTTTCTTCTCTTTTATTAAAGTGGGTGACGAGTGGAATCGTGGCAGCCATGTTATTTACAAACTCAGGCTACAGGTAGCCTCACTCCGCTAGACTTGTAACTTCCTCCTGAGCTTTCGCGTAGACCGATTTCACACTCACGAATGACCTTCACCATTCAAAACTAGCATAATATACGTCTATTTAATCTTTTTGTATACAAAGAAAACATGAGAACCCTTGCATTTCATGTGAACAGTGTCAGTTTTAATTGAAAAATATTACGCTCAATATTTTTAAAAACAACATTGGTAGAATTCTTTGTTTGAAAAAAAAGTAAACTTTAATAAGATCTTTATCTGGGTGTTGAAAGACAAATGTTTTAAGTTTGTGTTCTTAATATCTATGGTCTAAGATTTTGCCTTGACGAAATTACCCGCATAAAGCGAACCCGATGGTTCCTATTTCGGGTTATTTGCTGTTTATTATTCATAACGTAAAGATATAAGACATTATAGATATTGACTCCTGCTCTCATTTCCTTTCAACAAAATGCATACTTAAAACGTCCAAACTCATTAAAGGTTTTGAAATGTTTGGCATGATTTACACTGAATTAACCAAATAACTGATGACTCGCAATTGTAAACTGTTCTTCGAATTTGGACAAAATGATAGAATGGGCTCAAGAGTACTTAGAATCGTACAGCCTCCAAAAGGGAGACTACTTAATTGACCGTGATATTGCAAAAGAGTAATTAGGAGTTTATTTTTTCGGCTTTTGCAAAGTGCAGTTTACTCCATAATGCTGTGGAGAGTGATAAATGGTTATCAAAACATGTGCAGAGAATGAACCCTGATAGGTTTTCAATAAGGCCGGTTGTTTTCACGAGTCAATTAGTCAAAATTTCTCCGGCCATAGTGTGATTCAGACATGAGACAAGTGCTAAAAAAGTATCATTGGACATAACAAACTATATATGGACAGTATCCTAACCGTAATACTAACCCGAACTCTTGCCCTAATGAGTCAAAAGTTATGGGTCTCAAAATTCAACCCCAAATATACATTCAACCAAACCTCAACCCCAACCTATTAGAAAACCAACTTTTTATATACATTTATGTGTGTGTTTTCATAGACACATACTTGCATCTGTAAGGTTTTATTATAGTCTGTTAAGCAGTATCTTTTGACACTTTTTTCATATCTTTCTCCTATACTTGATGGAGCCAAAATCATCTGGTTGCACACGTGTGGAACAGTCATGCAATACGCAGTTTACTCTAATGATGCAAATTAATTTATAATCGTCCCAGGTCTCAAAGGGGCAAGTGATGTTACTCGGCCACCTTTTATCTGACAAATTCAATTGATTTAATTTTCGGGGGCTGAAGAAGAATAATGGGGTGTTCATTATTCATTATTCCTGCTCGAAAATTTTTGTTACTCCATTATTCCAATCAAAAAAATTATTCCGTACGAATTTTTGAAAAAAAAAACTTATTCCCACCAAAACGGTTATCCAGAAAATTCCATTGATCTGTGTCCCTCGCAGCCTTTTTATTGACTCGTCACGCATTGTTCCTTCGCTCAACTGTGGAGAAAGAGAGAGTACTGCGTTACAGCTCGAAAAAAAAGCGTACGGTGTGGGAAATAGGCTGTCGTTACACCTAATTATGTTCCTCAGCTCGAATTTTTAAAGTTGTTTTTAAATTTTAAGCAATATAGTTTAGTTTCAACGTTCTTGAAACGGTTTTTTTAAACAAGGCGGGGTCCATATTTTTACATGGCTTCCTTTCAACCATTATTGGCTGATTGATTTTTGTTTCATTTTTGTCTTTGGCTCCGCCCTAAGCTTAAAGCTAATTGCATCATCATTTCCTTCGCCAATAGAGTAATTATATGCCATACCATTAAGCGATTTTGTTGGAAAGCATGTTAAAACTTAAAACCAATATCACAGGAAAAATGTGTATGAATTTCACTTTGAAATTAAAAGCCATTTATTGAAGATGATATAATTTAAAACTAATATCACACAAAAAAGAATATGAGTTTGACTGCATGTGAATTTCAGAGCGCTTTATTAAGGTTTTATCAAAGTATTGAAACTAGAGAAAACGCCTAAATTGTCTGGAAATGATTGGTCTGGCTTGACCATTTACGTATTCATCAAAAGAAGTTGATAGTAAGTCACGTTCAACTGTGCGTAGTTTCGGGAATTTATGCGTAAATTCAATGATGCGAGAAAGAAGTCTCCTATGCGACACGCAAATTTGATACAAACCTTGATCTTAGCGAAAGGGAACGACATTCTTTGATGTATCTCATTTTTAAGATAATTTATCAAACACTGAGTATTATCTCGCGCATAAGAACGATAGGTTTGTATATATGTAAATTATGGCATTCTCACAAGTTAAATTTTTAATGATTAAAACAGTGTTAGTATATTAATGAATATACGTCTTAAGAACACTGCAACAAACCGATGTACAGTGTTATCAAATTTCTCTTTAATGATTCAAAGAACAAAAACAAAATTACTTGTAGCATTCCTTCTGGTAGTACAGTAGTTCAAATTGTAACATTTAATGGGTCCACGCGCAATGCGAATATATACTAAATTTCACTATGTGCTTACCTCAGTATGTTCTTGTCTGTATCTAAGGGAATCTTGAAAATGGCCCTTTATATGAAGCTAAATATGTTTTTGTATATTGGTTGAATAAAATTGTCATAAATTAAAGTGTTTAATTTTGGTGAAACGTTTATTCTAGTTTTAACTGCACTGTAAAGATAAGGAGAAACTAGGAACAGTTTAGAACAAATTTACCGTAACACGTATAAAGAAAAACAAACCCAATCAGTATAAAATGAGAGAGTCCAGTTCTTTAAAACTGGAGTAGTGTAATCTGGACATTGACAAGAAAGAAGTTCAAATAAAGTGTGCAGATAGATTCCTCGTTCAACCTCAGTTTGTTATATACATGTCCAATGTTTTGTTAGAGAGACATCCAGGAACCCTTCTGTGAATTCCCGGTCACAAAAGGGTTCCTGGATGAAACCACTATTCTTGTTTTAACTGCATGTAAAGATAAAGAGAAACTAAGAACAGTTTAGAACAAATTTGCTATAACACCAAAGAAAAACAAACCCGATTAAAATGAGAGAGTCCGGTTCTTAAAAACTGGAACGGTATAGTCTGGACGTTGACAAGAAAGAAGAAACACGCACAGATTCCAAATCAAGTGTACAGATAGATTCCTCGTTCAACCTCATGCGAGTATTTTGATCTGAGTCTTTTGATGTTGCTTTTAATCATGTTTCCAAAGTTCTCACTAACTTTGTTTCGTTTTCTTTCATGTCTGCAGGTATTAAAAGCTGGATCCACTACTGCTTGCCTCGACAACGTGCAACCGAACGGTTTTTGCTTGTTTGGGACTCCTTTCGTTACCACCTGACCGAAGACAAAAAAAACGAGCTCCGTAGTAATGAGATCAACAATGAGTTTGAGACTAACAGCGAACCGGAGAAGATTGAACCAAACAAATGGCTCCTTTTGGAGCCACCAAATAAAGAAAAAGATGCTGGTAGTGCTTTAATTGTGTTTTGTATTAGAAGTTATCAAAAGTTCTAAGCCAACCAAACTTAATCGATAACTAAAATTTTTGGCAAAACTCTCGGCTATAAGCTGACCCCTCAAGTCCAGGCAAAATATTTTGAAAATTTTGAACATTCTCGGAAAAAATCGTTCGGCTTATAGGGTGAATAACTACGGTACATGTCCAATGACACCCAGGAACCCTTCTGTGAGCTCCTGGTCACACCTTTATTAACAGCGTCTGAAGTTTTGGTTAGTTACAAATTATTATTTGTACCACAGCAGTAGCATTTTTATTTACTTATTTTTAAATGTTTTTATCTAGTTAGATATAAAATTAGATTGTTTAAAATGTTTGAAAGTGCTTATAAAGTGCTTACATAACGTAATTACAACTCTAATATAGACCAATAATTTGTTTCAAGTTCTTATTTTGTTCCAGTAAACAGCTCAGTTCTAACTCAAGTCGTCTGTTTTCAATCTCCAAACAAGTTAGTTTCTGTTCTATACTTTTTTCTTTCTCTCGTTTCATATCGCGCGATTTCTTCGCTGCAAGATTGTTCTTCCACCGTCGCTCCCAATATCTGTCATCTTTTTCCTTTACTGCTGTTTTTCTCTTTCGTTTTTTCTTATAGAAAACACAATAATTGTTCCTGGAATTGGAATCTAGATTTGTACAAGGAACTTCTCTTTCTATCAGTTTTGTAAAATCTCGTATTAATGTAGAATTTTGAGTATCTTCATTCAATGGCTCGTTCCTGCTTACACAACCAGCTCTTCTAGCCTCTATTGTGCTTTTGCATGCATCAAAATGCAGCCAGTTATCGGAATTTGAAGAAGACATCAGTGGTTGGTTAGCTGATGATTGCTGAACAGACCTTGAATCCGAGGTGGCAGTATCATTTAATAACTGACTGTTTGACACGTTGGTCATTTTCGTCGGAAAGAAATGAAATGGTTTTTCGTTTGAGTTGTTGGGATTCCAGAGCGATGCTTTTCCGATATCCGCTGTACCCCACATGCTTGCCATATTGTCGGAGATCTTGCTTCGCGATTTCCGTTCTGCAGTCTCTGGTGTGCTGCATACGAGATTTCGGTTTAGTTTCATCCATGTTCTTTCTGTTGGAAACATTGCAAAACACCACAAGTTTACTGAAGAACAAATATGTTTCCCTCTCCTCCAACCTCCCTTGTGAACACTTTCACAGATTGCGAAACAAGTTACTCGCTGTCATACATTCACACATCTGCAAATAATCGAAACGATGCGTTTTTGTAGGTTCATGCTTTGGTGTGCTCTTGAAGTTGCTAAGAGACGAACAACCGTTAAATGCCGAAAATACGTCATTGGGAGGTCAATCACTTGTTCTTGTTAACTATATTTGGTTCAAAACCCCCACGTGTAAATACAATATCTGTACATCACTCAAATTCCCCGGTAAATCGTTTATCTTGGGGAATAACCGTGACTCATAACTTGGGCTTTCCCTCAATCGTATAATCCAAAACTTTCTAGATATACCTGGTGTAGCTATACGCGTATAACTTTGATTTAAGCATCATAATATATAAAAATGTTTTTCTACTGACGGAAATAACAATAATGAAGCAGCTCGCTCTCTTTAATAATCTGTTAATCATTGGAATACCGATTCTACGCTATGCTGACATACTCTTGGCTGCGACGTAGTATTGAACGGGCGGTATAAGGTATTCAGTTTAAAATGCAGATTCAAGTGGCTCGGGGCCGGATACGAACTCTGTTTTTCAGCTGTGGTCTTAAAGATTTGATAAATATTTTGATTTAAAATCCTACTCAAATGTTTGTGGTTCTGTTTCTATTTCTCTCTATCATCATCTTTACTTTCACCTGATTAATGAAATTGACATTGATGTTGTTTTTAATACTTTCTGTTATAAAGTCTCTGCGTGTCCCGAATTTGGTACTTGTCAGATAGAATATCGTGGGGAAAACCCTAACAAATCTTGGATTTAATATGGCCGCTTTCAAAGTATGAAAACCTCTTTACGTAATTAGGAAAATAATTGATGAATCTATACGTATTTTCGGGCGGGAGACGAAGGACTGTGACGTTAGAAACTTGCGCCATTCATTAATGTTTTCGAAAAAGTTGAAACATTTGGAAGAACATTCAATACCAGTACATTTATTAGTATTTGTACTCTATATATATTCAAATAATCTTGACCGTTTGCCAGTTCGACTTGCTCACAGCTTAATAAGGAAGATAAACGTTCATATGTCTAAATAATAATAACAAATTGATACTCTTTTCACCTCAGTCCGTAACATTGATAGGTTTACCAAGTTACCAATACTTCTGCTGCTTCTTACAAAGTTTGACAGTCTAAGGTTGAAACATTTAGTTCAATACAAAAATGATGAAATAAATTAAAAACGGTTTGCGATATCAGACTAGTAGACGCATCAGAGTGGTTCACAATAGTGTGAGATCACTGGATTGGGGCGGATTCGCTATGGAGCACTGGACTAGGCAGCACTTGACCTAAGCAGTAGACTAACGCGCTCTGGAGTGGTTCACAAAAACGTGAGAACACTATATCATAAACTAGTGCGAACTGAAGTGGTTCACAATAATGTTGGATGACTGAACTGGAATGTATTCGACTATGGAACATCGAAGTGGCTTACAATATATGGGAATCACTAGTTAGGGTGCACTTGACGCGGGTGCGGCAGGCTAGAACATACTGGAAGGGGCTTATTAGTATTATAACGGGAGAACCCTGGACTGGGGTGTAGTGGACCACAACCTACTGTTGAGAGGTTCACAACAGTGTGAGGTAACTAGATCGAGGCGCTTCGATCTTAAGGACATACACTCGAGTCGCTTATTCGCGATAATGAAACATTACTAGATGTAGGAACACTGGATTAGGGTGTATTGAGCTAGCTAGGGTGTACCGATCAGTAGCTTGTACTGACGTGGGATCACTGCATCGACTAGTTGCCTTTAGACTAGGGCGCATTAAAGTGGTTCCCAGTAATGTAAAATCACTGGATTGAGGCGAATTGGACTTGGGAGCATTGAAGTGAATTAAATAATGTGAAATAACTGAATTTACGTACTTTGGACAAGAGTATGCTGCAGTGGTTCATAGCAATGTGAAATTATTATTGGATTAGGATGCTCTGGACTAGGACGCATTGAAGTGGTTCAATTCATAATAAGATGGATTCACTCCTTTGTTAGTTACAGGTGATTATCTAATAAGTAATGACGTTTATTGAATATCGTATCTAAGATAACTAAACAAGATAATTGTCAACAAAAGGAAAACTATGTAATTAGTTGTAGTAAAATTGCGTATTAGCACTGTGTTGACAAACAATATCGTTTATGAACCTGGGGAGTTGGCTGGGATATACACGTACCGGCGCACGTGTAAAAATGATCATTAAAAGGAAGTGACGGTTTTTATCAATATCGGTTCATTGTTGTGTTTACAACTTTTAAAATTGTTGTCATTGCTACACGATCTGTGAAAACAGGTATCTATATTTGGAGCTGTTTGCTTTTGGGCTTCTGTTGGTCAAACACAACAGATAACCGATTGCATATCTTTAAACAAAGTAACTAATCACGAGTCATGGAGCTGTAAACATGCTATTTTTTGGGACTGAAACAACTTCTACTTTATCAGAACTACAGGAAAGTGCAGCCATATCTATTTATTTGAAGTCTGCTTATATTAGAACGACGAGGCACTTTTTCTATTCGTAAACGGTTGATGCCATTTTTAACAACCGTCTTTTTCATGAAGAAACGAAGTCGTAATCGCGGTAATACAACTAACGATAACCCTACCGCTAACCCTAACCCTAAAACAAACGCAAACTCACCCTAAAGAAAGAAAATAAATAGAAAAGAAAGAAAGCAAAAGCCTTAGGAAACAAATATAACAAAATATAACCGGGTTTTGATCTAACACTAATCCAAATCTTTAATAACTCGTAATCATTTCACTAATTAAACAACGGTCCTCACCTTACAGGCAAGGACACTTTGAACCTATCTAATCTTTAGCCAAATTGGTTTAAGGTTTGATATTGTAGGTTGGTACTCGATAGCTTCAGAATTTGTAGCAATTGCAGTGCAGTGAGTGCGGAAATAAGCACAGAAACAATCAGTACAAAAACAAACACGTCTTACTAGATGTCATCTTGTATACAAAAAACTTGCTTAGAAACCTTGGTAACCTCGTAGCATTTGTCGTGTCGTGATTACAGAGATAAACACAGATACAATCAGTACAAGAACAAACACGTTTTGCTGGACGCCATATTGGCTACAGCAAATTTTCTTGGTAATCTCGCAAGCACAGGAGGCCCATTCAGAATACAAATTCACTCTAAGCTTGGAATGTCTTTCCCAAAGTACGTGTCCCTTATGATTTGGCCCTGAACAACCCACGTAGCGGTTTGCTTAAACCAGCAAGTTCACTAGAGAAATTCCCTAGCTGGTTGGTCATGCCTCCCGTGGGTGTCCTCGGGCTCTGTCATTTCCATGATAGCCCCTAATTTTCTCTGGGTCAAGTTGAGTTTCAGAGGCACTGATCACCTGGCCTGGCTCCATCACTGAGAACTCACACTTCTTGTTAAGAGTGACACCCAGTGATTTAACAGCTAAATCTGGTAAAACACCGAATTGGCGTCCAGTTTCGAAAACACCGTCCCTCCACCTTGCTGCTCGAGGGTGTGTTCGATCGAAGATAGCATGTGTCTCTCCCGGCGAAAACAGTCTTTCAACTTAGTAAGGTCCACTGTCACATATGCGAACTTTGCCATTTGCCTTGGGCACAACCACTATTGGTGAACACCAGTCAGTGGGCTGGTCCGTCCCGGAAATCACTTCTTGAACCTCTATTCTGGCTCACTCCTTCTTGACATTGCCCTTTAACGGCAGAGGTACCCTTCGCGGTGACAGTGACAGCATACGGCTGTGCTTTCTCCTTCAGGACAATGTGGTATTTGTCTTCGAGCTTTCCTAAGCCTTCAAAAACCTTAGAATATACGACCTCGAAAACATAATAGTTGAAACCAAAAAAGGCAAAAGTTGACTTTAACCTTAAACTCATAGAAGAAATTTTCTCTTGATAACGTCAAAAGCCCTAAACTTTAACCGTCATCCGTCAAAGCTACTTCCCCTCTCCTAACAGAGAACCTCATTGAAGCATAAGTACACACATAAGAAACTAAGGTAACAAAGGAAAAGACAAATGAACACGGGTTCCAATTCATCGCACACTTAATATTGTTATTAGCTAGACAGCAAATGTCTAAGGTCAACTTTCACTGTGTATCAATCGGAGACTTCTTAAAAGAAGACTTTTAGTAAGGGCCTTATAACAAATGTAGGCACCTGGTTTGACTGCAATCCATTAGTGAATCACCATATAACCAAGACGTGCAAGTCAGCCTGTTTATCTGCGATTTTATTTAAATCAGAAAGTACCTCATTCGTGAGTCTACCGAGACCCTTGTAAACACGTTTATCATCAGCCGGCTAAATGACTACAATAGACTCTTCTGTGGACTATCAAAATATCATATAAGTAAGCTTCAGGGGAAGTCTACCAAGCACCCAGGTTTTCTCATGTTACTCATTTTTTCTTTGAACTTCACTGACACTTGTAAGACTTAGAAATGACCTTAAAATTTATTTTCATTACCTCTCAACCTGTCCAAGGTTTTGCACCAGTAGGACTCATCTTGCTAGTCTGATATCTGCCTATAAGCTAACTCCCGTTATAGTCTACGATCTGACAAAGAACTGTTATCTACCTCTAGCATCAGACAATCTATAACATTAGGTGACATGATTTTTGTTGCAGCCGCACCAATACTCTGAAATATTCTGCCCTGCGAGGTTTAGAAAAATTCAACGAAGGAATAAATTGACATTTCTCTTCCGTAAAGAAAATAAAATGTAACTTAATCTGTGAGTTGAATTTGAAAATGTCGATTGAGTTTGCGCCATAGAATTAATACATTATCACTATCACTATCACTATCACTATCACTATCACTATCACTATCGCTATCACTATCACTATCACTATCACTACCACTATCACTATCACTATCACTATCACTATCACTATCACTATCACTATCGCTATCGCTATCACTATCACTATCACCGTCACCGTCACCGTCATTACCACTATCGCTATCGCTATTATTAGTACCATTAGCATTACTGTTACTGTTACTGTTACTATTACTATTACTTTTACTTTTACTATTATTATTATTATTATTATTATTATCATTATTACTGTTATTCCTTTGTATTTCCCATTGTTATTTAATAGTCTTACACTCATGCTTATGCTTGTGTTTATCTCACAAGTGAGAAACAAGGTTAAGACTTTACAGCACGCCATCACTGCGAGATGTTTTTTATACCGCAAAACATTGTCAAGGTGTCATGTGCTGTCTTTACATAGCAAACACTATGCTATTATTTTTATTCTTGTTATTATTGCTATTATTATTATTATTATTACTGTTATCATTATTATTATTATCAATTTTTCATTTATAGATTAAAAGAAAAGGGGAGGTAAAATTAATGCGGAAATGCTACTTCTGAGTAGGAAGACAGTATACTCAATCAAACTTCATGCAAACAAGAATTACAAATTAGCTTTTTAATAATTTCAAGGACTTCCACAATAGCACTTTGCAGTTAAACATATCGATTTGATTTACAAAATAGTTCGAATGCTCATTAAAATCTAATGTTGAATGTTTCTGCTTTGTAAGCAGCTTTTCAAACGTGCGTTTTCCTCTCTCAAGAAAAACAACTCTGCTCGAAGGGCATTATTTTCATACTTAAGCTGCTCTATGCTGCTCTCGTTCATCATTTCTCTTTCTCTTCTAGCGGCCCGTGATCTTCTAGCGGCAAGATTGTTCTTCTGTCTTCTGTTCCAGTATCTAGCGTCTTTCAATTTGCCATCGACATGCTGTTGGCTCTTATCTTCGTTAACACTGTTAACGCTTGTCTGACTGGAACAAGGAATATGCAAGGTTGTAATTACATCCGTATCGGTTTTGTTTAATTGCCTCCCTTGGCAATCAACTCGTGTCTCCCCTGGTAATAGCTCACATTTGTTGCTTATTTCTTCCGTCAGTGAAGGTACGGTTAATGTTTGAAAAGTCGTGCTTTCTCCAAAACCTGTAGATGTTCGGACGCTGTCGTGGAGCTGTTCTGCAAAGAGAGGGTCTATTGCCAGTGCTGCTAGAATATCTTTGTCTTCCGCAGGGGATATTTGGGCTGTCTGTAGACTATGGGAAAAGGGACAGTGCGAAGTGAAATGTGGAACTGCACTCGGTTGCAATTGGAATGACATTGGCACAACAGTAGATCTTGAACGTGCATCGTAAACTGACTGGTTGCCAGTACCTTCCAAGGGCGGTGTAACACTGTTGGAATCCATGCTTTTTTGGTTTGGCTGTGTGACAGTTTGGTTGAAGTTGCTGGAGAAAAACCAGTTGCCTGGTTGATGTATCACAGAAGATTGGTTCTGGATATCCATATTAGTAACTGTAGGTAGAACATGATTCGTATATTCTATCGTCAATTCTGGCATTGTTCCTTGTAACGTGTTATAATAACATAATGAATTTGCGCGGATTTCGTCACTCATAATTTCTTTAGTTATTATGCATGTGCTAATGTCAAAACACTAATAGTTTTTAACAAATTGTGCGCTGATGTTTGAGACGCTTAAAAAGGGATTAAGAAAATGCTTTTCTCTTTCTCGTTTGCGCAGTACGTTGTACGAAACGTCCTAAATAAAAAACAACAATGACGTCATATACTTGGACTGATCACCTTTTTCTTATTGTGTATTGATTGATTTACGATAATTTTGATGACTGAAGTGTACTGATGTTGATAAACACTTTACGATACACAATAATCTTCGCTGACGTAAATTTTTTACATCTTGTTTTGATCAATGGAGGAAGCCATCTTGCTAATGCACAGGCATACTCTACACATGGCCATCCAGTACAAACAGGCAAAACTAGCTTGTACCGCACAGGCTAAACGTCGGTTTTACCGAAAGCACGACAATTCCGTTCAAACCTGTGTTCCATAAGGTCAAAAAAATCAACAAAATTGTTTTGATTTAGGAAGTCCTGTGCAGTACCATAAGGTACACAGATTTCAAAATGGTTTCCTTGAAGTGGTGCGAGAACTTTAAGCTTGGAGGTGACAAGAAGGAGAAGACCTAGCTAACTGTTTCGAAAGAAATTAAAATGGTGTTAAAATGGTGTAAATGTTTGAGACGTTAAGCTCTTTGGCATAAATTTATCTGCGCGTAGTGGCCTTTCTACACTGAATCAGAGGATGTTAACAATGACTGGTGAGAAAATAAAAACCTGACAGATTGCTTCAAAAACACGCATGATCTTGAACATCATTTCAAAGATGCTAATTTTGGTAATGTAAGTGACGTGGTTTGAAAGCTCAAAGGTGCAAGTTAAATATGCTGAGTAAATAATGTGTCTGAAAGGTCTTGATCAGCATGGCAAGAGAAAACCGGTAATACACACGGAAGGAAAAGCGTCCAAATATAACAAGTAAAACTCTCCTCTAGTTTCTTGATAACGTTTTCGTGCGTCTCATCATTAATGAAAACGAAAATTATTAAATTAGATTGAACATTTTGCTGGTTATGGAAAACAAAATTGCTGTCGTTTTCTGCGTTAAGTGGCGTCCTTCCTTTGTAGTGTGAACTCAATTTGGATTCGGCTTTGTTAAAATGCTCTTGACAAGTCAGTCCACTCCCTGATCGTCACATTTAGAATTTCAGACAATAGACCATTTCCGGCACACGTTCCTCAAATGTAGCACGTGATGTCCAGGGTAAGATTGACTACGTATTGATGCAAACCCTCCGTAACTCACGTTCCACATTCCTAACGATACCAAATCAAACAGTCTGAGCATTGGATTCCAAGCAAAAGTTTGATTGGTAACAGTAAAAAGGTCTATTATGTAACACAACTTTGCCAAGTCACCTTACTATATATTGACCCTCTAAAAGTGCTTTGGACTGATTTTTCCCTTATTTCGCAAGATAATTCAGTACGTCTCAGTCTTTACTTCCATTTTTTTTATCCGGATGAAATATATTACGTCTTGCAGTTACGAAAGTGACGTGATAACCATACTGATCTTAAAGATGGTTACAGACAGGAAATTCAAAAGCTTGAACTAATGAAAACTTCCAGTTCAACAGCCTATTATAACTGTCAAAGATTGATCTGAATCTTTTCTAACGATATCTTTTGCCAATGAAGCATGTCTTCAATTTTTGTTTGACATGCTACGTAAAACAATTCAGAAATGGACCATAGTAAGCGCGCGTCTATCGAATTATTGATGCACACGGAAAATGCAGGAGAAACTGCATCATTGCTGTTCCTCGACCGGGTTTCTTTGTAGTTAATAATAATGTAGCAAAGTTTGGTAGCTCCTTTTCCTGGCTTTCACATTCAACTAGTACAGTTATTACTTCAACTATTCCATTTGGAAACCTTTTTGGAAAGCTTTCTTGTTATTTGATAGCTTCCAAGACATGCTTCCGCATGTTGCAATTTAGGAGTATCGAGGTTAGATGCAAGCTCATACCATACGAAAACCGCGCAAAAGTTGCCAGCTTTGTTCTCACATTTTCCAGGGATTAACTATTGGTGTAATTTTGTTGTTTGTATTTTACATTCAGAAAAGAAAACTACCAATGGCTACAGAAGAGTGTTGCCAAGATTGCCCAAACAAGAACATAACGGGCAAACTTTTTAAAAGTTTTCCAGCTTACGACTGTGAACAGCGCTGATCAGGAATTCGCTTGGGACAGTAAATTAACTCTACTTTTATACAATACGTGTCATCAACCTGGTCGCATTATCTAGTTTTCGCTCTTACGTTAAATAACATCTATAAACCATCATAACTTTAGAAACGTCGCACTTCTAAATCAGAATATCAACACTATAAAAATTAGTTCAATTGTTAGTTGTTTTAAAAACTTTAGAACGTATATGCAATCTGTATTTGCCATTTACACGATTTCAGCTCGATGTCATATTTTTACTTTTGCTAGAAACCAATTTCTAGAAAAAGAAGCACTAGTTTTTCTACGTGGGCAAGTAAGCCAACGCTATGGTTTGATCAACAAGAGCTGATATGTTGTGTTTTCCCGTCAGATTGGGTGGAAAGGTTAGCATTTTGACAGAGTAAAAATGTTTTTGCTTTGACCATGTCTGACGAAGAACTACACTCAAAACATCAGCTTTTCACCCAAACGTACCATATCAAGCCTTGATCTGTCCGATCTAAACTCGTTTTAGAGTTAAAACAATTAAAACGATTTAGGAGCACGTGTTTGGTCACGTCAATGCATATCAATTACGATGTCAAATTAGTGGGAAAGTTTAAAGTAAATAATTTATTTGTGTTTGTATTTCAACTCTTAAAAACAAATTCAACGCCCATCTTGTTTTCAAACTTCTGTTTTTCCGTTTCTTATATTCAACTAGTTTTCCTGTTCTGGTGAGTAAAATTCACAGTTTTTTTTTAATCAAGTGTAGGAGTTTGGAGTTCATCAAGCACACTTAAACAAATCAGACAATGTTTCGGAGGAGTGAATCACTAAATCGATGAACAAATAAAGATTGCAACAAGCAGTAATAAACATTGCTCAACTAAGAGTTCTAATTTGTTAAATTTTTATAGCCTTCAACTACTCTATAATCTGATGACTGATATTACTATTCTTGTTACTATTCAGTAAATTGCGTTCGTTATTTTGCATTAACGTCGTCCGCATGTCGCCAACGGAATTGTAGGACAATTGACCACGTTGGAACTCTTAAACCACTGTTAGTGAGAGCGATCAAACAAAACACACCCACTGGAACGTGATTTCAAAAATTAGTTGCCTTCCGCTTTCATCAGTAGCACTTGATGTTGTATCATGTTACAACGAGGTCTTAAAAAGATAAACCTGCGTTGTGAAAGTTGAGAGAACTCCCTATATAAATACAAGTACCTGTGGTTGATTGTTCTTGCGCACTGGGGCGAGGAAGCTCCCATGTCGTAGAAAGAAAGCCAAAACATATTTAGGGTAAGGAGACACGAAAAGGCCCATGTGGTGTACCCATTTTGTGTAGCTTTGTTGAAGATTTATATTTTCTGGTTTCTTGTCCCAGTAACGATTCTGGTATAAATACTGCAAATCAATCTAACAATTGGCTGAAACGTTTGTTAGGATTTTTTTTGGACATGGGATTCGCTAAAAAGAGTTACAATAAATAAAATACTAGGCTAAAAGTTTTGGGTTGGAACTTGTAAAATTCTTCGAACGTTTTCGGTTTTCTTCCTG